>JAAAKG020130204.1:0-14724 GCA_010014905.2 Druon quercuslanigerum | reverse complement strand
TGTCTACAACAAAACAATAATATATAGTCTGTATATCCAACTTCACTATAGGCCTTAGCCATCTAGCTGGTTATTACCGCTAGGTACATAGTAGAGGCTGCAAAGACGGTTAGATGTTCTATCAATCTGAAATAGGTGAGTAAAACAATACAGTGTCACTGTAACATTAAAAAAAGTTATTATAACCCAGGTAGTTGGATGAGGCAGCCATTCCGTCGCTTCGCCTCACCAACTGAGTTGGCTGGCACAACCAACACCATCGTGTCCATTAAAAGTGTGTGCCTCAGCCAACTAAGTGGATAGCGCGCCAGCGTCCTACAAAGTTGGCCATAGCAACCAACTTACGGGTCAGCCTATCCAACTATTTCTCTCAGTGTAGTCTTCTATAATTTATTCTCTTAACCTTTTTTCTGTAGGATGTGTACGAAATGAGCTATTATAAAAAAACTTTTTTGGTTACAAATAGCTTAAACTAGCAAAAAAATATGTTTTTCTTTGTAAAATCATAAAATCTGATCTATGAAGACTAGAAGATTTTATTTTACATTTACGCACCATTTTCTGCCCTTAAATCTTTTCTCTTGTCCCATTTAGGTAGCTGAATCGAGAAGCGAAGTATTTGAAAAAAAATTAACACGAGTAGCTTTCCCTGAAGAATAGATCAAAAGTGTTCACCTTTGTGAGGCCATAACTTATGACCCATTGGGGCTAGCTCTTTGCATCTTTTTTGAATAACTCGAAATTAAGGTTACTTTAATAAAAGTTCTGAACTTTTTTTTGTAAAATTAACAGGTTTTAAAGTACAGTGGAAAATTTTAGAATTTGGTTTTTGCCTTTCCTTTTAAAAAAAAGCGAAATATTTCGAGGACCATAACTTGGCACCTATTAAAGATAGGATGTTTATTGCCTTCAACTTTTTCAGAATTTCCTCTAGTTCAATTTAGGTGTTCAAAATTTGCTCTCAAATACAGTAGGGCAGATTATACTACGGATAAATGATTTTAGGAACTTTTTTCAAAAATATCTCCGGGACGAACGGATGTCATTTCTAGAAAACTTGGAATTTTAATCAGGAAGCCTCAATAAACCGTTTTAGCAAAAAAACGCGCATTACCTACTTAATATGGTAAAAAGATCTTTTTTTATACAAAATTCCTGACTATTTAATTTCTTCGATATGCTCCTTCCAATTAAGACGCTTATTAAGTTTACTTCCAAAGTATTTTATGCCGTTTTTCCATTTTGTTTTTTTATTGAAACTTTTGTGTCGATCTGTTTCAGCTGGTCTTTTGACTGACAAAACAATTGACTCAGACTTTGCCAGTTGTTTTTCATTTCTCAGATAAAAGCCCATATATCAATGGCTTCAAGAGGGTTGTTAAGTAATTTTAAGATTTTTGGAACTGATCAAGAGGAAGTGGATAATAATACTTCCTTGGGGCATACCCGCTCGGACGAGTGATTGTAAATTGTAATGTCAGATACTATCAGAAACTTTTTTTGCATCGAGGAAAACAGCTTAGGTATGTTTTCTTTAATTTCGATTTAAGCTAATAGCTCTAAGCTTAAGCATCATGTGCTGCGTAGAGTGAACTTTTTACAACCATATTGTTGCGGTTTAAGGATGCTGTTTTCGTCGGTTGGATAATATGGACACTTGCCTTCTTCAGAAAACTGAAATGCAGCACTAAGTTTGAAATTGAATCAGAGCCGGGTGCTTTCTTGTTCCAAGTAGTTTTAATTTCTTTTGTTACTTCTTTACGGGATATTTTCTGGTAATTCTCGGTACTTGGAATTTTGAGATACTCAGAGACCAGTTTTTTACATTTCGTGATGTGGTGAAACGTTCATAGTTCTCTGCTAGGAGGTTTGCTTTATCATCTGGGAAAGACTAAGTTTTTATCAGATTTTTTAAGATTGGGAATATTAGTTTGAGGTTTGGTAAAGGCCTTTGTCATGCACCAGGCCGAGTTGTCACTGATCTCTAGTTTTGCTAATACATTTTTCCAATTGCTCCATCTGCGTTCTTTATTTTGAATCGCGTTTGTCCTTTGAAGATAATTTATCGTGATTTTGAGGATACAGCTGTTGGTTCTCCGATGCGTTTGGCAAACTTCAATGCGAGTTTTGATGGCATTTTATATTTTAAGGCTGAAAGATAGATCATATTTATTGAAGTGTGGAATCAAAATATAATTAAAATTCTCAGAATGTGGTGAAAGTCTGCCAATTTGCTTTTGCAAAGTTGTAGGCCCGAGTATAGTTGGCTAATATATTTTCAGTGTCGCGGTAAAAGCGATTGCTTTTAGTAATTACAAAATCAATTATGTCCAATTTATGATTAGTATTATAAAAAAGGAAGCTATGCGAATCTGGTGCGGAGGCAAACAGATTCTTGTTAATTTAAAACTCAAACAGTTTTATTCCGATTTTGTTCGTCATTCTCCTATACATGCTAGATTGTTTGTGTTGAAGTCACCAGCAGCTATAACCAAGAATGCGAGTACTGAGATATTATTATAGTTATTTTTGATGAAATCACTTGGAGGCGGTCTGTTAAAGAGAAACAATTTCATATCGATTCCCTGGATTGTTATTTCTATAGCAGTGGCTTCGAGGGAGTCAAGTTTGGGAATTATTAATTCGTGATGTTCTATGTTTTTTAAATTAAAATTGTTGTTTCCTTGTTATTGTTTTTTCTATATATTTTGCAACCAGAAAGTTTAATTTGTAGGAATTCGCGAAGTAGAGATAAGCTGAATAGACAGATTGTTATGTTTCTTCGATAGAGGTCGTTCAATAATTTCTATTTTTTATAGTACTCCCTGAGCATTCCAAATGATTATGTTAAGGGTCTTATTATATGTGCTGACATTTTCCAGGACAGTTGCTGATATACTAATTATAATCTCGAATGTTTGTTTTATAGCTTCATTCGTGCTAATGTTTCCTTCCATTAATTCTGCTATTGAATTGGTGGCTTCTTATTAGGATAACTAGGTATGCTCTAATATAATTAGAAGGCGTATTCTTAACACCAGCGATTACTGCACCAAAATTTTTTGATGCAATGCGAAGCGTGTCGGTTTCAGGGTTTTCAGCTCTATTTGCAGTCAGCTTTGTAACTTCTGGATTATTTTGCAAACTATCCTAGCGTTCATTCACTCTAATCAATTAACTTTCTCTTGCTTTTCCTATTTCATCAACACATCTGTCCTAATTCTCATTTCGCGGAATCTTCATGCAAATGAAACCTAATTTTGCAGAAACATCATCCGGCATAACACAAGAGAGCGAAATAATGTCGAACAGTATTTCACGAAAAACAAAAATTAAGTCAAATGATAATTCGTAATGTAAAGATTGTCCGTAGTTGACTTTGTATTATAAATAAATAAAATTTCAGTAAAAGCAAATTTATCTGTAAATGGAATACAATTGAAGATGGATTCTGATCACCTCATTTTACACTAACTATAAATAAATTTTATAAAATATTTCAATCTGTTACTTTAATTTCAAAAAGAGAACAAAAGTTTGTTGCTAATTATTATTCTACGAAAATAATTTATGCAGAGCAACTAAGCGTTATACTTAAACTTACTAAACATTTTAACAAATGTAAGAGAAAACTTTGTTTGAATTTAGTTTAATCTATGTTCGCGCGTTCGCCTCAAAAATGTTTCTTCCATAAAGAATAGCTCGGCATGACGAACGTTATCACTCTCTAATGGTTGGAAAAATTGATCATTTATAGGATCATCTCTTAATATTGGTATTGTCACGTTGGAAATGTTGTTATTGACCTGTAATTTAACTCTTGCGAGTTGAAAATGCAGTTCGGCTCAAAGAACAATGAGTGGGTATAATTTTTCAGCAAGAATTCTTCCAACGACGCAATTATCCAATATTGCCACATACAAATATCTTGAATCAAGAGCATACGTTCTGCTTGGAGAAACTTTCCACCGATCGACATTATAAAATAGGATGACGCAGTTTCAGTGTCACTAGATTGTTTTTAATTATAGATTCAACATAGAATAGAAATGGACGATATCTGTAATCCAGATATTATTTCTGTCATAATATCTACTATATAAAATCAAGTTTCCTAAAACAGATGATGCTTATCCTAGTCCACTTTTTGACCAATTAGCACCAAATTTTTCACACTTATTCTTTGGGACTCCGGACAGCTAGTAATTGTAGTATTCCAATCAGGATTAGAAAAAGTTAGTGTAAGCACATCGAATACTAGGCAATTAATTACAAAAGTTGTCAACCTCTTCAGTATCACGGGTATTAAATTATATGCGTAATTATACTTACCAATGCAATCCAGCAAAACCATTAAGAAGACACATAGAATAACTATCATCATGCCCATTTTATCAAAGAAAAGAAAACTGCTTATGAAAAATTTGAATAAGAGTCTGAAACAATGAATATCCTCGAGATGGTTTCTGTTTATTATATTGCCTTAGTTCTTATCTCATTCGTCATTGCAAATTATTTGATGTTCATAATTCTCTGTACCTCTTAGTAAAATCGTCAACATATCTCAGATTTAAAATATTTAATCTACAATTAAAAAAGAAAATATGTTTTGTTTAATAACTAAGTTACAGTTTTCCAGTTATTATCACCAATAATGTGTACATTGAGATGAAATGCAAAACTATAATTTTAAATTCGATATAAAATCGTTTATCAATTACAAAAATAGTACTCTTCCTGAGGATCCCATGACCTTCTAGCTGATAAGATGGCTTAAGGCGCTTCGAACGGCTGTCAAATTCGCTAGGAGCAAAGTTAATCTAAATGGGTGTGTTCCTGAAAGCCATATTTTAAGTACCTAATCTAAAGTCAATTATACCGGTCCATTCAGCTCGTTTTTTTCGAAAACGCCCTTTTTGTTGTTGTTTTTAGAAATTGAGGTCAGTATTTTAGGAATCGACAAATGGGGTATTCCTGAATTACCTCAACTTTAAGTCACGTCTTCCGATTGCCTTCAAATTTTCAGTTTGTTAGCCTATATAATAGTAGTATACCCATCACTTTATAAACTTTTGCTACCATCCGTTGCCCATAAATAATGTTTTTTTGAGGTTTTGCTGTATATTTTCATCATTACTGTCACATAAAACAGACTTGTTAAAGCCTAAATCAATTAACAATAGGTTAAACTATTTGTGTAAACAAATTACACAGGATTCATCCTTTCTTTAGCTGGATTAAACTTGGTCTCGTGTATAGCCGAAAAACAAAATACATCTACGTACATAGATTCTCATTTGTTTCTCATATTTTACTAAAAAACAAAAGGCAACCATATAGACTGTCATTTGATTCTTGGCATCAAGCAAAACGTTGCACTGCGTTACTCTACTCAGACTTTAGTCTCCTGAAAGTGAAAGCAGCAAAAGTGTAATTTTTAGAATCTTTCTGTGTGTGTTTTCTATGATTTCTTGCGTTCCGTTTTTGATTCTTATTGTATATATTTATAAATTGTTTATCCTGCTTTTCTGTGGTTTTTGTTCATTTAGTTTAGGTTATAAGTTCGTTTTCAAGTCTCTTGGCACATTGCTGCTTTCGAAGCCAAGTGAGAAACCCTAAAGACATATCATGGTCATCTAGCCCTGACCATATCTTCGATGCAAAATTTTCGCAGCAGATGTGCAAATCCTTTCTATAAGGAGAAACATGTAAGAGCAATTTCTGAGGTTTCTAACGGAAAATCAGCAAAAAGTGTTTGCTCATTTACCGAAAGGCAGTAAAATATGTGGTGCTTATAGAAAAGAATGTAGAACTTTCAACTTATAGCTATCCAGAGTTATAGAAGAGCCTGCTATTAACAACGAGGATACAGATCTTAGTTCGCCAATGCGAAATGAAAAAAAGGATTCAATGATAAAAATCACTTAGTGGGTCTCGAAATCCTGAATCAAATGAAAGAAAAATTAGAGCAGAAGGGCACTATATATTCAGAAAAGATTACTCTACTCACCCTTGCGCCTAAGTGTTGGAGTCTTAGACAAATCATGCAAGAATTCGGTGCATCTGAACGTGAAGCCAGAAAATCGAAAGGTTCAGTTGCCAAAAGTGAAGTTTGGACTTTTCCGGAAGCAAAGCGAGGAGAAAAATTAGCAGAAGAAACTCAAAAGTTGGTACTTAATTTGTACGATGATGACGAGAATACACAGATGCCAGGTAAGAAAGATTTCATATCTGTAAGAAAACTAGACGGTACTCGTGAGCAAGTACAGAAGAGACTGATTCTGTGCGATCTTTCAGAATTATAAGTCAGATTTGTAGTCCCACATGAAAATGTGAAGATTGGATTTTTGAAATTCGCACAACTAAGAACAAAACACTGTGCTTAAGCTGACGTGAATGAAACTCACAATGTTTGTGTCTGCGTTTACCATGAAAACATAAAGTTAATGTTGAATGCGATTGATGTCAAACATTCAACTTAGGGAACTGAGAGACAATTGTCAGATTATCATGAGTACCTTGCAGAAATCATGTGCAGTGAACCTACTGACGCTTGTCATTTTAACGAATGCGAATCTTGTCCTGACATTGAAAATTTTTAAAAGTGCCTGACTGATCTATTGAACGTGAATAGTTTCGACACCGTGACATTAAGCACTAAAATTAAAAACATGAAACCTCACGCATTTCATGCCAAACAACAAGGTTTGTTTCTGAAGCACCTGAAGGTCATACTAAAAGAAAGAGAGTACTTAATTTTGCTTGACTTTCTTCATGCTTTCAGCACTCAAAATGCTGCACAATATTTCCACTGAAATCATAATCATGCAACCTCAAAAAGAAATTCAGCCTGTTTAGCAAAATTTATTATGAGACAGACGGATCTGTGCAGCATTTTACGAATAAATATGCCTTTATAAATCTTTTGAAAAGACTTATTCGAAAAGACTTATGGCAAAAGCTAGCTTGCGGTGCTGAACAGAGAATCCAATCCTAACTGCGATGGAGTTATTCGAATGCGCTAAGAAGCATTTAAAGAAAACAGTAATTCTTTTTAGTTTTAAAGAAGATCAAACAGAGATTGCAAAAAAATAGAAACTTTTAGATAGGCCAACAAACTTTAAAAATCTGAAGGCAATCGGAAGATATGACTTTTAAAGTTGAAGCACTTTAGGAGTAATGCCCTATATCTAAAACCGGTTTTCACGATCCAGTAAAATTAATGTATTAGCAGCAAAAATGTTTCGAACTAAGAGACCTGAAGTAAACAAAATGTGTAATTTAGGATTTAAAAAAATTTGAAGATATTGTATTTTTAGCATTTACAGTTTAATGTTGTACAACTGTACCGCGTCGACGCAAAAAATAAGAAGATAAAGACAAAATATTGTTCATCACAAATTTTCAATTTACCCTTAATCCTCCCTTTCATTGCCCGAAAAAAGGCACATCAATAAAAAATACATTTTTACATATTATTCTTGATTTCTAGAAACTTCTGTCATCCTTTTCATACACATAATTACCGCTGGATAATGTAAATATTTCTCGTGACGTTTTAAACAATGTTTAAGTGTTTAAATAAATGTAAATTATTTTAACAATTGTTTATGCCCAAAAAATGTATTAAAAAAAACTATTTTCTTATTCAAATGTAAACCATTTCGAAATTTCTATTAGAAACTTCCCTTACATGTATTGGAAGTTTATTTCCAAAACGCAAGATAAACGATAAACGATATTCACGAAATTCATCAGATTCATAGAACTCACGGAATTTTCGGAATTCAGGAAATATAATAAATTTCCGGAATTCAAAAAAATTCATCAACGGAATTCGCGGAATGCACGGAATTCCAGGACATCTGCGAATTCCTTACATTCCTTGAATTCGATAAATTTCGTTATTTCCTTTCATTCCATGAATTCTGCGAATTTCTAGATTAATTCAATTCCTTGCATCTCGTGAATTGAATGAACTCTGTAAATTCCATGACATTCCGTAATTTCAATGAATTCCATGAATTCCACAAATTCATTAATTATGGGTAATTATGTGAATTCTGCTGACTCCCTGAATTCCGTAAATTGTGTGAATTCTAAGAATTCCTTGAATTCGCGAATTATTTGATATATATTAGCAAGATTTTAAAATTTCGTAAATTTCTTTAATTCTTTGAATTCCGTTAACTCCGTAATTCTTATGAACTCCTTGAATTTCGCGCATTCCATGAATTTTGTGAATTCTTTAAATTCTATGAATTCTGTGAATTTCTTAAATTCTATAAATTCCGTGAATTGCATACATTTCATGAATTCCTTCATTTACTTTAATTCTACGAATTCTGTGTTTTCTGTGAATGTAGTGAATTCTTAAAATTCTTTGAATTCCATAAATTCTTTGCATTTAATGAATTCTTTAAATTCCTTGAATTCTTTTAATTCTATGAATTACATGAATCCCTTAAATTCCGTGAATTCTTGGGATTCCGTGTATTTCTTGAATTTAGTGAATTCTTTTCATTCCGTCAAATATTTGAATTCCATAAATCCCTTGAATTCCTTTAATTCCGTGAATTTTATGAATTCTATAAATTTAGTGATTTTCTTTCATGCCATGAATTCTGCGAATTCTTAAAGTTCAATTAATTTTTTTGAATTTCTTGCGCTAAATAAAGTCCGTGAATTCCACGACATCTATGAATTCCGTGAAATCCACGAATTCCGTAAATTCCACGAATTCCGCAAATTATGTGCATTCCTTTAATGCAATTAAAATGCTGGGTGGTGACTTCTCAATTTAAACAATTATAATACATGTATTGTGTAGTTATTAACACAAAACTCGCAAAAACGTCCTTGGTTACAAAATCTTGGCCAAGTATTTTAAGATAGCGTTTATTAGAAACGTTTATTTAGATACAATTTAGCATTAAATTTTAATTATTTTCAAAAATGCTCGATATTCATTTTTCTTTAAATATTTAAAAATGTTCTCGACCATTCAAAGGTAATAAGCACTAAACAAAATTCAAGTAGGAAACTGTTTCACTCACGCTGATAAAAAAAATTTCCCGTTCGTTTTATATGCGGAATAAGTTTTTGAAAACAACTATTTAACATATACATAAAAAATTGCTGCTATATAAAAACATCCATAAAAAGCAGTTTTCAATTGATCTAATCCTTTTATAACAATTTTTTAATCAGCTTTCATACGATAACTTATAAACAAACAAATATTAAAACCTCGACAGGCAAAAAATTTAATAAGAAAAATCTGTTTCGCTGGAATCTTTATTTCACCAAAAAGAATAATTTTTCACCAAAAAGGCAAATTTTCAATGAAATAAATTTTAAACTAAATGGAGTAGAATCTTTAACCAGAAAAAATCAATTTTTAATTTAAAATATCAATTTTCAGTTAAAAGTGCAATCGTTACATTTTCAGTTGGAAAAATGAATTCTCAACCAAATAAAGGCGTGTTATCAAGAAACTTGTGTGAGTTCAAATAAAAAAGAAATTTTCACCTAAAAGGATTAATGTTTAAATGAATTAATTTTTACCAAAAGTGTTTAACTTTTTATCAGGTCCTTGAATTTTAAAAGGCATAATATGAATTCTCAACTAAAATTTAATAGTTTATAAAAAAATTTTATTTAAATAAGGAACAGTCAAGTTTAATCCATAAATGTGAATTTTAAAGAAGATATGTTAATTTTCAATTATTTTAAGCGTTAAGGAAACTATTCCAAGTAGTATAAGTGGTTTTAAATAAAAGAGTAAGGAAGTCAAGTAGTGTAAGAACGTTTCAGTCAGACATATATGGTTCGTGGGAGAGTGGTTGGGTAAAATATGAATGTTTGTTATGGAATAATAAACTACCAATTCATATGTCATTAAAGAAAATATTTTTATTTTTAATAAAAAAAAATTTGTTTCAACTTAAACGAATGAATTTTCAACAAAAGTAGAATTATTAACAAAAAAATATTTTTCAGTCAATAAAGAACAAAAATTTAACTAGAGTGTTGTATTTTTTAAGTATAAATAAGAATTTTCTACAGCAGAGTTATATATTTAACGAAACAATTACCTTAAATTATAAAAGAGAAAATAATTGTTTTTCTGAAAAAGACCAGAACAGATTTTATTTGTAAATAAAAAGCAGTTTAATTTATACAAAAAAGACCAATTTTCAACATAATACTTTATTTCTCGGCTAAAACCGATTAAGTTCTAATCAAGCATTTAAAAACCTAAACATTTAAAATTTAAAGAAATTATTTTAGACAAAAAAGACAAATTTTCAACTAAGTAGTTCGAGTATCTGCCAGAAAGATAAATTATTTTTTTTTTAAATCAATATTCTATCAAATATTTTATAAATAGTTTATGGAAAAGTTAATTTTTCAATTCAAGAAATAAATATTGGTCCAAATGGATGCATTTTCAACGAAAAACTCAACTTTTAATAAAACTCTTATTTTTCAACCAAAACACGTTAATTTTAAATGAGCCAGTTTCATTCAAGTCAAAAGATATAACATTTCTACAAGACGAGATAAATTTTCAAACCAGAAAAGAAAAAATTGTATTCTTATTCTGTTTAAAATGAAAATATTTCTGGTTGAAATATGAACTATTATCTGTTCCGTTGAATTTAAAAAAAAAATTTACTACTTGTTTTAAACTTGAAATACCTCATTAATTTTTTATGTTTGAAGATTCATCATTTTATTTGAAAATTCAAATATTTGGTGATAACTAAATTTTTTTGCTAACAATTTATATTTTTGGTAGAGCATTCAAGTAATCGCTTCAAGATTTAGCTATTTTTTTTAAATTCAACGATTTGGTAGAAAGTTAACTATTTTTGTTTAAAAATACTTTTCAGCTTTGGAAATTCGACTGTTTTGTAGATGGTTTTTCTTTTTAGCTTCTAAATTCAACAATTTTGTTAAAAGTTCATGTATTTTCCTGAAAAATTTTCTTTTTTTGTAAAAAATTTATCCTCACGATGTAGAATTCATCTTTTCTGGTAAAAATTCCACTGTTCTTATTTCGTTACATTTTTTATAGAGTGCGTATCAATTTTATTTCAAATTTAAAAAATTTTAAAATGTAAAGATTTTAAATGATTTGTTTTAAATGAATTCTAAGAAATAATCTAAAAGGATTACAAAACGTTTTAAATGATTTCCTAAAACTTGTAAAAAGAGTTTAAAAAGTTTTAAAGTCAAATTTTGTCATTTTGTCTTCAGATATACTCATAAATTTTAATAATGAAAGCAATTCTTTAGGTTTCTAGGAAAAATTAAAAAAGTTTTTTTATTTAAAAAATTATTTTAAGATAATATTTAAAAAGATTTAAAAACGTTTTAAAGGATTTATAAAATTTTCAAAGGAAATTCTGAAAGACTTTAGGAAGATTATTTTAATTTTGCAAAATCCAAAAAAAAATCCTGAAAAATTTAAATAATTTAAAAATACTATAAGGTTTAAAAATTAAGAATTGTTTAAAGGAATAATTTCATTAAAATATATGGGAAAACTTTGTATAAATCTTTGCCTTGAAAACTAAAATTTAAGAGAAAATTAAAAAAGATCTCAAAAGATCTTTTTTAAATGTTTGAAGAGAGAAGAATATATTGGAACATTTCAAGGCATTTTTAAAATTTTGAATATTATTAAAAAAATTTTAAGAAAAATTGGGGTCCGCTAAAAATATTTTCAGGAATTTGATATCTTTGAAATAGATTCAGAATATTTAAAAACTTGAAAGATTCTTTTCTGTCACATCTGAAATATTAAAAAATCTTTTATAATTTTCTCAAGAATCAAACAAAAAATTATTGCATCAATATCTTGTTTTATGTATTTGATTAAAGCGCTTTAATTTAAAAAACCTTATTTCTTGTTTAGTAAATGTTTATCATATTTGTAAATATTATTTAATAAATGTTGGTTAACTGCAGTAAAATTAACAAATATGCGAATGCTCCCTTAGTTAAATATAATATGCTGTATAATATTAAACAAACAAATATTTTTAGAAAATTTTTACTTTTACGAAATAAATTAAATTTAATATAGAATATAGCTAACTTTTTAAAACAATAAATTATAAATGTAACATTAAAAATCTAAAAGTTGTAGCAGAGACCCCCCCCCCCCCCCTTCACGGTCGTATTGTTAGAGTTACAAATTTCCGAAAATTTCTTATTGAAAAATCACATTTTCTGGTAAAAAATTATTCTTCCTTGGTTGAAATTTCATCTCTGTTGGCTTTTTTTATTTCTTTTTATATTATACATCTGATTTCTTTAATTATTTATTTTAGTATTGTAATTTTTATTTCGAAAATTAAACATTTTGGTGCCTTTTACTGTTAGTCGTTATTGCCGTTTACTGTCAGTTATTTTTCGAAAATTTGTATTTTTATTCAAACAATTCATCTATTTTAATAGAAATTGCATATTTCTTCGATAAAAATGCAACAGTGTGGTTTGAAATTTAAGAATTTTGTTCAAAAGTCTTTTTTTTTTCTTTGTTAAAATTCAACTGTTTTGTTGAAAATTTATATTTTTTGATAGAAACTGCAACTATTCACATACAAAATTTATGTCTCATTTAAAACTTATATTTTTATGTCGAGAAGTCTAACTGAAATCTTTTTCGGATGAAAATGCAACAATTTTTTTATTTGTCTTTTTGATCGAAAAATTCATCTAATTTAGTGAAAATGACACCTTTCTTGAATAAAATGCAACTTTTAAGATACAAATTTCAACCACCTTTTCCAAAAAGTTGTCCATTTTTATTAAAAATTCCACTTATTCGTTGAAACATCGTAAGTTTGTGTTACAACTGACCGCTTTATTTCCGCAGAAGATTTACTTCTTTTCTTTTTGAAAACTTATATTTTAATGGTAAAATGTCAAAATAAAGTCTTTTTCAGATAAAAGTTAAATTATTTCAAAATTTTTATTTTGTATTTAAAAATGCATCCCTTTTAGTAGAAATTTCTTCTTTCCTTGAAAGTTAAGCTTCTTTCTGTTTAAGGATTTAACTTTTATTTCCAAAATTTTGCTTGATCTGCTTTGTTAAGAAATCATTTTTTTTGCAACGTTCATATTTTAGTTAAAAATTAATTCCTTTTGCTGCAGGTTTAACTATTTTGCTACAAATGATTTTTTTGCTAAAAATTTAATTTTATAAAAAAAATTACATGCGTATATTAATTATAAAAAATAGAATAACATTTAGTATAAATTTTGTCAGAAAATTTTTGTCTAAACCTTTATTATTAATCTGTATACCGTCTGTTCAAGGACTCTCCGAAATGTTGAGAAATTTACTGAAGAAATTTAACAATATTAATAAAAATAATAATAACTGTCTTAAAATTTTTTAACCATTTAAAAATATATTGATACTACTGACAATTTGTCCGGAATTGTATATCACATTAAATGTGATTGCTGTGAAAAAGTTAATATTGGTGAAACAGGGAGAAGACTAAAAAGTAGAGTTTCTGAACATAAAAGAGATTGCAGAGTTGATGCCGAAACGTTAGAGCATCATTAATAAACGAAATTTTAAATTAATTTTCGTTTTTTATATATTTTTTTAATTTAATGAAGACCGTATGACCTACAAAACTCCTCATGCATGAATTCATTAAGGTTTCTTTCATTGATTGCAATATAAATTTGAAGTATATACTTGTATTAAAATAAAATTTATATTAAAATTATATACTAGTAAAGTTTTTATGTAAGTAAATATGTTACACTACCTTCGGAAATTATGAGATCGATTTACGCAAGCACTATTAAAAGTAACTGCTGGCTTTGAACCACGATAACTTAGCGAAAAAAAAGATAGAACATTAAAAAAAAAACAGTCGGAAAGCCTATGAAATTTTACGTCTAGTAATGTCAAACACATTTTTTTTATCTGATGCAGAGAATACAGCATGTTATAAGTTTAAAAAAAATTCTAGATTTTCTAACATTTTGTACCTAGACTTCAACTTTTCGCGTGAGCTAGGAAAATTATTTTAAAAAACTGAAAAATATACAACATAGAGCCTAAATTTTTTTCTCTAATTTAAGCCAAAGGAATTTAAAAAATCTTCATCGGTTTCAAAGATACGATTAAAAATGTTCAATCGTATCTGAGTTGAGTTTTAATCGACGATCACGGTTCTCAGCTGGTCTGCTGCTCGCCTCCTTCGTTGAGGCAGGACCGAATAGGCCACGCACAGAGATTTTTAAAATTATTTGTTGTTTTTAAAAATTATTTATAATTATTTCAATTTAGAATTATCCCCATATTAAAGAATGAAAAAATGATGAACGTTTCTTTTTTGTTTCTTAAAATTTTAATCAACTAGATTATTAATAAAAATGTAGATATATTGTTACGAGAGTAAAATATTTTTCAAACGAATCAAGCATCTAAATTTTAATCAAATTATTTATATGATAAACACTAAAAAGTATTAAAAGGGAATAATAATAGAATTATTATTATGTATTATTACAAATTTAATTTCTATTAAATAGTTTACAATTTTCCTTAATGGCTTACTATATATGAATTCGTTTTCTTGCAACTATCAATCGTAAATTTTCACGGTTATTTGATACTTTAACATTTTCGGCAATATAATTTTCATTACACGACGCACTGTTTTATATTTAATTTATTTTGGA
>JAAAKG020130193.1:0-14725 GCA_010014905.2 Druon quercuslanigerum | reverse complement strand
TATAATAAACGAGCCTCTTATTTAAACATTTTTTAATTAATTAACAATCCGTGGACATGTGGACATGTGTATGTGGCACATACGTTCAATTTCATTGCAATTTTATACAAAATAGTGAAAAAAATGTGCAAATCGAATGTCAGGTTCTGATGAGGTTACTTTCTTGATTCCAAATTCATCTTCTTAGTTTAACTCAACTTTTATTATTTCAAATAGAATATTTAATGAGAATTCATCTTGTTTTATTTAAAAATCAAATACTTTCCTAAATGTTAAACTACTTTGTGAAAAATGTTTTTTTTTTTGAAGATTCATAAGTTTAGCTAAATATTCACCTTTTTGGTGATAATTGAATTAGTTTGTTCAAAATTAGTTTTCTTTTCTGATTGAAAATCAATTCTAATAATTGAAAATTTAACTATTTCACTTTTCATTGAATATTCCTATTTTTATCTATAAAATTCAACTACGTTGTTGAAACTTTGTCTATTTTGTTAAATATTTGTTGTTTTTTGGCAAACATTAATTTCTTACACTGATACTGAAATATTCCATTTTTGGTTGTAATATAATATTTTGTTTTTGAAAATGCATTTGTTTGTTTAAAATGTTATCTATTTTGTTGACAATCTTTCTGTGTCATTAGAAAATAAATACTTTTTCGCTGAATTATTTACCATTCATTTGTTGTTGAGAATCCTTCTTTTTGATTAAAAATGCAAATGCTCGGTTAAAAGTGGACCTAGTTTGTGAAAAATTAATTTTTTTGTGAAAGATTCGTCATTTTAGTTCAAAAGTCAACTCTATGAATGGAGATTGAATCGTTCTTCAGAATATTCGTCGCTTTTTAATAGAAAATTAATTTTTAAACCAAAAATTGAATAATTATTCTAATAATGATTAAAAATTTATATTTTTAGTTTAAAATTTAACTATTTGGTTGCAATTTTATGTATTTTTTTTGGAAATTCATTTTTATTAGTGGAAAATGATTGTTCTGGGTTAAAATATCAACTATTGCTTTATTAAAAATTAAATTTATTTGTTGAATTATCCACTATTGCATTTTTTCTTATAAATTTATATTTTTTATTTCAAATTTTGTTGTGAAATCGAACTTTTTGTTTGAAATTTTTTTTCTTGTTGCAAATTTTTTTTCTGTTAAAAATAAAACTATTTGGTTAAGAATTAAACTATGCATTTTGTTTAAAATTCGTCTTTTTGGTTCAAATATCAACGGTATTCATCTTTTTCTTAAAATTCTACTATTTGTATGTTAACTATTTTGTTACAAGTTCATTCTTTTTTGGTTAAAAACCATTTTATACCAAAAACTTAATCATTACTTTTTTAAGTAAAGCCTTCTAAGTTGCTAATCAAAATATTTGCTTGAAAATATATGTATTTTGTTCTAATTATTTTTTACTGAGAGAAAGTTAAACTTTTTGGTTGAAAATTCGATTTTTTCGTTTAAAATAAATTTTGTTAATTTAAAAATCTGACTACTCCGTTTTTTCTTAAAATTTATCTTATTTAATTGCAAATTGAACTATTTGCTCAAAACATTCATGAGTTTTGTTTAAAATTCGTTCTTTTTGGTAGAAAATTAATCTTCTTTGCGAAATAATCTTTTTTTTTAATACAACAGTCATCAGGTACGCATTATCTGAATAAGTCAAAATTGATTTCAAATCGTTCCCTTTTCACTGATGTAAATTCATAATGTTGAAGGTCGCTGTTTATTAACTGGGAAAGGATCTATTCATTTTTTGCGCAAGTTTGAAAAGTTCCTGAAGTTTGTTATGGGAGCCCATATGAGATTTTGAGGGAATAAAGTTAGATTCTGTCAACCCTTGAGGACTTGATCAGATCGAAGATATCGTCATACCTGAGGTCTGTTTTTAACAGTAGCAATCTAACCATCCTCTTCATATCCTTCTGTCTCACCCTCTGATTTTCCTTTTCTTGCTCTTTCTCTCTCTCTCTCTCTTCGTCTCACGTGCGCGACACAATAGCCGTCCTACTCGAGGGTTTCAACACCTAAAGAGATTTACGAGGCAGTGAAAGAGAGAAGGAGATCGCGAGTTGCTCGATACCAGAAAGAGATGCTGGGAAAGAGAGAGAAGGTAAAAAATAGTAAGCCGCAGTCACCCTCCGCTGCATGGGCGTGCGCCTTCAGAGTTCAGAGTTTAGGGGACACCAGGGGGAAACCAGGTAAGATCTTACATAAAGATCGGTACACAATAATGGTCTGGCTGGCTGCCTTGGCAAAGCTTGTCCTATCGCCCGTATTCTGCGTAACGTCAGCAACGACCGTTATGACGAGGCATTTCTGCACTGCAAGCTGCTTCACATACTTATGTGAATTCATGTTTTAAGACACACATATTAAGAGCAAAAATAAAAAAGCGACCTTGGTCTGACATTCACTGATGAAAAAAATCACACAAGTAATCTTGTTTAGCAGTTTTTGCTCACTTTACAAAAATCTGATTTCCATTGCCAGAGATTTGGTGTGATTACTAAAAAAGTCGTACAACAAAACAATTTATTTGTCTTATACAAAAATTTTGTTATGTAAGGTTTTATTTATACTTGTACCAAAGATTTGGGGTGCTCATACCAACCACACGACAGCGCATGCGCAGATTTTCGAACACCCAGTTTTCAATTTAGTACGAGTACTGTCAGGGTTTCTTCATGTCTGCGCAGAAATGCAGTTTTTGTTCTTTTCATTAAAATTTGTATATGATAATCAAAAACATGGTTGTTTTACTATAATTTTGTTAATTAGCATCTGCAACAAAATTAAAATTGAATTTACATACTGTGTATTTATACATTTCAAAATAATGCCTGATATTTTCATCTTGAAATGCTGATTGTTCTTTTGTGTGGGGCAACAATAGCTAGAATCATAGCTATTCCTGTTTCACTTCTTAATTATAGTTATT
Source organism: Druon quercuslanigerum (assembly GCA_010014905.2). Taxonomy (NCBI): domain Eukaryota; kingdom Metazoa; phylum Arthropoda; class Insecta; order Hymenoptera; family Cynipidae; genus Druon; species Druon quercuslanigerum. Next base: position 11,771 of record JAAAKG020130193.1, on the reverse strand, counting down.
TGCATCTCTCTACAAGCTTTTTTAGAAGCCGCATGGTATTCGCATGATTTCCTCGAAAGAACCCCAATCCTTTTGGGAAGCATGCACCCCTTGTAATCGATTCACACGCTCGAGAGAAAACTAACCTGATATTGCTAAGAACTCTCGTGTGAGTCAAAAGAATAATTCTGTTGGCAAAAAGCAAGAATATAATTGCCGGTGTTTGAATCCTATCACTTCCGGTCATGCCTACAATTCTTTTGATCACTTAATTTAAGAAAAAAAAACTTTTTCCTAAATAGTTACAATATTATTTACAAAATAGCAAAAAAAGCGCTTGGCGCACTTATTATACGTTCCTCATTTTGATGGCCCACGCAAATAAAAAAATATTATTCAATTTAACATACTATGAAATGCAATTAATAATTGTAAATTAAAATAATGATTAAAATAGCTACATTAAAACTCATGAAATTTTAATTTTAATTGTAACAAGATGTTCTTAAAAGACATTCTGAAATTCTGAATCTTACGGATATCTTCCTTTATCGACACTGATCCATTTTAAAGATGGGTACAATTTAAAATTCGCCAAATTGTTTAGTTTTAAATATTTACAGTTTCAAATAATGAAAAATTGAAAAAATTTAGCATGTAAGTCATCAGAATTACAAAAAATTTTAATTGTGAATTGTCAAACGAACTTGATATTCAAAGTTCTGAAATTTTAAAGAGTTGCTATTGAAATTTCGAAAATTTCGAAAATTTAGAAATAAATATAAAATTAGAATTATAGAATTATTGAATCAATTTTCCAAATCGCAATTTTTTTGCATGTAAATCATCAAAATTACAGAATTCTTTTGTGAAACTTTAAATTTACATAATTTAGAATTCTAAATCGTAAGAATAAGAACCTGTTCAAATTTAAAGTTTTTAAATCAAAATATCCGTCATTTTCAACTTTATAACTTTATTTCAAGTTTTCAATTTTAAATTTTCCAAAATTAAAGAAATTTCGAATATAGAGCAGACAAATTACAAATTTTTTAATTTAAAACTTGCAAATTTTTTAATTATATACTGTAAAAACACTTTAATTTCAAAAATTTACAATTCAATGTTCTACAATTTCAAGGTAATTTACAAGTAAAAATTCTTAAATTTTAAAAATATAGAAATGTAAATTAATCTGTTTTCAAAATTTACATTATAAAGGTACCGAAAATCGGAACTCTTTCGATTTCCCGAGGCCATTATGACCTTAGATCTTTTTATTTATGTAATGTTGCTGAACAGGCAATGAAAATTGTCTACAATACATATAAAGTCTTACTAAAAAAATAAGACTCCACGGACATAAAGAGCATACATGTTGTCCCATATTTACTCCAAAATATACTCTCTAAATCTGAGTCAGTGATATGTCACTGATCGTCAGTGAGACTTCACTGATTCAAATAGCTGGAAATCGGTCACTGACAATCAGTGATAAGTTACTTATTCATTCAGTAAAATAAACATTTTTGCGATTTGGCAGCACTGCATCATGTCAATTTAGAAGTCATAATAAAGTAATATTTTAGTCGATTCAAGCAAATAATCATATTAAAAACTTAAAACCCATACATATGAACAGATATTAAAAAAGGTGAAAATTTTCGATGCTTTTAAATGACAAATAACCTCACATATTACTTTACTTTCAAGATTGGACTGGCATGTACACATCGGTTAAATAAGTACTTTATATACGAGTCAGAGCATATTTTTATTGCAGTTAATTCAGTAGACTTACAGCCTAAAAATTAAAAAATGTATTTAATTAAGGAATTCTTTTTGCTATTGAAGCAAAAGAGTAACAACAACGCTATGTTATATTTCACATGACTTATTCTGGTGTTACTGAACTGATGGTATGTGATTTCGAACTTTTTTTGAAGTAGTTAATTTTTGAAGATTTAGATAAATTTCTTAAATTTTGGAAATATAGAATCCCATTAATCATTCACTTGTCAAGATTTATATTTTAAGGACTTCGTCAACCCGCGCTATTTTTATTGAATTTTATTATATATAATATTCGAACTAAAGAAAAATTCTGTTAAACCTTCTTATTCATGAACAAAAATATAGTTTCTTCAACTATATGTTAATAACTCAATTTATAAATGTGAAACATTTCAAGTGATACATTAATTTTCTAGAAAATCAGAAGCATCACGAGAATATATTCTTAAAGATTTCCAATTCGTTCCCCTGTCTTGAAGAAAAGGTCGAAAATTTCTTGGCTCGGTAAGCCCACAATATAGTGTCCATTACTCTTTCAAGCTTTAGGCTTTGTGAGGTTTAAACGACGAAAACAGGATCGGCGGGTGGCCCAGTGTTAGAAGAAGGCACGCGCCTTAAGTTAAACTTTCCGACTGGAAAAGGTGGGACCCGGGAAAAATGGAAAAGTTTGAATTGAGAAAGAGGGGATTTTTCTTTCTTGACTTCCGCTTTTCTCAGCCAGGCCTCAAAGCGTTATTGCATGCCTTCTTGTGATTTTACGAGGGAGTCATCAAGCCCCCCCCGCGCAAGGCGTGTAAACTACCTTTTAGCTTAGATTTATGTATGTAGGCGTTATTGTCGACTAGTTGTTGTACATCTGCGTCCCGCTGACAAATTGCTAGTTCATTTGTCGAAATTTGAGTTTGCGGGGGGACGTTTTATGTGAGGGCGGAGGAAATCGATACAAGGCAGCATTATGTTTCATATAAAAGAATGGTTCAAGACTGGTTTGTAATTTGTTTCTTTTTGCGAAAGGAGTTCCGTCATTTTTAACTTATATTCAACATTGCAGATTTCGTATATCCTTAAAAATTAAAAAAAAAAATATTTGCATATTGGCAGTGGCGGACTGGGCTACACCCTCTATCAGATAGGAACGGAACTTTGGATAATATAAATAGGATTTTTCTAGCAATACTTACTCTCTAAAAAATAAAAATACTTTTGGGTTGCCTAACGAAAGGCGCGTGGGTTTGCGGTCACTAGGTTTACCCTCGTCTGTCCGCGGCTGATTACCTTTTATCGAAATTTCTAAGACGCCCCTTTCATACTTCCCCAAAATTGTCAAGTTTTAGTAAAGGAGCATCCATAAATTACGTTCTTTTTTAAATGAACAATTCAATATTTGGGAAATTACTACTAACCACAAAATTCCTCCATATTTCTTAAGTTTATCGCACTGTAAAAAAGTATTTTTCAGGGCTCATTACAGATATTCTAATAAGACTCAGAAAAAACCAATCTCGAATGGTACTAAAAAGAGACCATTGGTGAGATCCCAGATTCTTTTTTTTCTTGAAAAGAATCGCATAAAGCAATCCTATTCAACAACAGGAGAAGCAACAAATGATACTGGGAAAAAGAGAATCTATAAAAGTTTAGGAACTGATTAAAAGGCTTCTTTTAAAAACAATAAAAATAATTTTATTTTATACTTGGTATTGATGAATTGTATTCCCAATACGTTGTTAAAATATTTACATACCTCATAATAATGCATATGTAAAATAAATGTTACATAAGCATTAAATAAAGCTAATTATGAAATGAGTATCAGAAAAGGAGATCAAGGAGGCTGAAGGAAGATTATGAAAAGGTTAAATGTAGTGGACTTGAGGGAAGCCGTTTAGGAGGGGTTAGTAATCAGTAAAGGTGTTAAAGAGGGGAAGGGGGGAGAGAATAGTAGATAAGGGTGGTCGAGATATATGGAGGCGAGGAGGTAGAGGTAAGCTAAGGTCGAGCGAAGGCTAAGGAGGGACTATACATTAAGGTGAAAAAAGGTGAAAGAAAGTAGCAGAGGAGATTGCGAGATATATAATGGCGAGAAGGTGGAAAAAAATGGTGAGAAGGTTAGATACGGAGGACGTGCGGAAAGGAGATTTAGGAGAAGTTTAGATGAAGTCAAGAAGAAGTAACCAATTATAAGAGGAGGCAGAGGGATGAAGAGAAGAGGAGAATTTAGCGAGATATATGGAGGCGAAAACGTGTAAGGAAGATTGTAAGAAGGTTATATGTAGAATACAGTAGGGAAGGGAGGTTGAGGAGGGCCTAGTAGGGCTAGTAACATTGCCTATGTAGGGCAGAGGCTTAGATAGTGGATTAATTTAGGAGACTAGCGTTTCGAAGAGGGCTAGAGGGCGGAGGAGATTTGGGAAGAAAGCAGTAAGGGAATATTTGAAGAGGGTCTTAGGGGAAGATTACGAAAGGGGTGGAGGGCTAGTGAAGATATATCCTAAATAGGGTTCAGTTTAAAGGGGGTTTAAGATGGAGAAGAGGGCAGAAATAATTTTTTTCTATAGTGATAGGGAGCAAAAGGATATACTGCTAGACAGGGTAAGAGAGCTATGAGAGAAAGGGACGAAGTGGTACTGGAAAAGAGGTTAAAGTTATAAGGGAAAATCAGTGGCATCGACAAAGTTAGAAAAAAGTACTAGTACGTTCACGTATGATATCTTTCTTGACGTATATTCGAATACTGTGAATAATTAAACGTAATTTCTAAATTTGAAAGTATAAATACGTATGTTCAGACTTCCCAAAAAGAAAAGAATGTTTAGAAAAGTACTTTTAGAACTAATTCTTTCGTAAAAGTTGAGGCATCTTCTTTTCATCTATTTGTTCTTGATGCATGGCACGCGCCTCTCGCAATTGGTCTTCTTCCTTTTGGGAATCAAAAGGCAGCCCGAAGTCTCTTTACAGAGATTCCGACCCGAGAGAAAAAAAGGCACAAGTGGAGGAGAGAGAGGGGGATAAATGCCTAAATCGCCAGCACCACGATGGAATCTCGGTTACAAAAAATGCCCCAACCACCACACATGGCAACAGCACCAATCGCTTTTATATGAAGGAGGTTAAGCTGCGTTAAGTTGGGTTAGATTACGAGGGTGGAAGATCTATGAATGGGACGGGCACGTGCTACCGCTGCCTTGATCTTATACAAACTTGCTTTCTCTCTCGGGGTTTTTTCATCTCTTTTTCTCTCTCCTCCACCCGTCGTCTGTCCGTCGTCTGAATCTAGGACTAGAAGTCTATAGTGAAATCTTCTCGGTTTCTTTCAGACGGCGACACAGCTGCCAGTTGCGAAGAAATCGCAATTTGTAATTCATTCGTTTGTCGCGAAGCAGACTGTCTGTATATGTGATTCGTTCCTTTGTCTTCTGTGGAGAATTCATCACTTGTTGTAAAAATATAAATTGATGCAGATTGAAATCTGATGAAGGAATAAGTCTGATTTCGAAACGTCATATTATATACAGAAATAAATAATACAGGCTGTATAACGATACCGGCAGATTACTTCACATATTGCCAAAACATAAATAAAATCACGAATGATTGCATTTTTGTTTAAGACAGCTTCCCACATTACGACATGGATATTCCGTTACATTTAATTTATAAAAAATGTGTTCCTATAAATTGAGAAACCATTGCTGTTAAACGCAATACATAAAATTTCAAGCTGGCTCAATGATGCCGTGATGCCTTCACATCGAATCAGGAAATAATAACCGAAAAGAAATCGAGGAACAAAGTTCAATGGACTTAAAGACTGTTCCTTAAGAACCGCGTGAGTTCTGTGCATCTGTCATGTATTTACGCTTTGCGCGTTTACCTATATGTACTCCCAATGCGCTGATGCCTGTTTACAGACACACACATCCGGTGCATTGCATTCGCATGTACGAGAACATTTATGCGTTTAGAGGAATGAGCTTGGACACGCGAGTAGAGTCTACCGTCTTGCTTCCCTGATAAGCCTGCTACATACTAGAACAAGCCTGGAATAAACTAGGCGCTTATGGTGTATGTCCAACACACGCGTGTGCACACTTGCATGTATAGAAAGTATCGCTTTAACGAACAACATGTCGGATGAAATCAGTGCGAAACGCATTTCAGCTTGACCTTAGATTGTCAAAAAATAAGCAGGTAGTGCGTGATTTATTGACCGTTGGCGGAAGAGGTTTTTTCAAACAGATATACATGTTATTAGTGGTGTGTACATTGTTTTGGGCATTTACATACAGCGAATCCAACCTTAACTAAATTCTTCTTCCGCCGGAGATCGACAGACACTAACCCTTTAACTTATCCTCAATTATCCCGAACTGCCCAACTTTTAATAAGCCTTGAGGCCAGAGGAGTTGTAAATTGCAGAAAACTAAAACTGCTGAGCACAACCGGGTACCGATAGTCAAACTTTCCGGACAGTCAGTGATATAAAAGCACCTAACCTACAAATTCGTCATGATTGAAAATTCTAAGTAATTCAGAAGAACTTTTTGAAGGCAAGATTTTATAACATATTCACTTCTTTGTTGAAATTCGCAATTCATGTATTAGCAATTAAACATTGGTGCCTCATTTGCAGTATCACACTCATCAGTGTAAAATAAGCGATTCTTAGGCTTTGCATCAATTCTACTTGATTAAAGTCAATTCTAGGTGTGGCCTCCTTGTATAAAGGTAGAATTGTCAAGGAATATTCTCGTTTACATTTGCACATTCCTAGGTAGAATATGTTTATAGATTTATTCACCAAAGCATAGTATTTCTATACATTTTTATAATGGTGTGCATTAGCGCAAGAGCAAGGGCGCAAACTGGAAAGTTAATTGACATCACTTCCTTTATTATCAACAACTCGACAGAGATAAGTCCAGAATTCAATATTCAAGGTGAACTATACGATTGCACTTATTTTATATTATCTTGGAAAATTGTGAAATATTGTTCAAAGAGAGAAAAAGAGGATGAAGAGTATTATTTAAGCAGTAACTTTACCAATTTTTTTCTGTGTAGGGTCACAACAGATCCAGAAGAGAGTTTGTTACACATTTCCTGATTAGGATTTGAATTGAAATTCAAATTTAAAATAGAGGGAACCATAAATCTTCGCTTTTTAACATAAAATGCCATTGGTCTCAACTGAAACCTTCTCAAATTCAGTTAAACGAATATTCTACTCAGTGCATGCCCCAATTTCTGTCTGTATGCAAGACATTCACATTTGACTTCTCTAAGCGGTAATTTATGCAACCAAATTTGATATGGTTCACGTTGATTTTATACCTGAAAGCATTTTTCTATTCACTAGGATAATCCATTTCTTAATATTCACATCACCTTTTACTTCCTGCGACGGTCAAAGATTTGTTAGACTCATTACTCAATAATAATCATAGACGCTTGCATTGAAAAAGATAAAGAATAGAAAGAAAAAATGTATCACTTCTACTAAACTACTTTCTAATTTATTATAAATTTGTTTGCTTGATATGAGGACGTTTTTGTTTCCTATTGCTTATCATATGAATACAACTTTGTATTTGTAAACCTGTATCTTCCTTGCATAAAAGTGAAGTTGTTCAATGATTAGTATTGATGTATGTATATAATTGACTGATGATTAGTTCAATAACTGTTTTCATTAAGGAAAAACCGTTGAAAATCGTTTATCCATCAGTAGCTAGATGTTTTGCTTCCGCAGTAAGCAATTAGCAGACCAACCTTGAGAATTCCACGGATATTATTCACACAAGAATGTGATTTTAAATATTTAGCCGGGATGTAATAACGGAAATATTAAAATCTTAAGAATGTTGGTTAACTTCCTTTGGGCTTATTATGAAATGTTGGGAAAAATTTTGGTTGACTTATTAAGAAAATATTTGATTAACACAACCAACTTCTTTTGTTGAATCATTCAAATACTCCATCTACCAAAAGATTTTGTTAAAATAACCAAACAATTTAGTTTAGTTAACTAAATTTTCTGTTGTCTACATAATAGCCATATTCTATGGTTGAACCAATAATATTTTTGTTGATTTGATTAAATTGTTTTTTTAAGTATATAATTTAGTAATTTGGCAATTTTAATTTATGGTTTGGGAGAGGTGGATGAAAATATATTTTGCGTATTACTATGTTTTTTAAAATTTTTTAGCCAAAATCTTCGAAGTATTTATACTGTATTTTTTCAGATTTTATACAGTTTTAAATTTGTCAGTAAAAGAAGGATGTAAAATTTCTTTTAAATTTTCTGTATCAGAAAAAAATTATTTGAAAGAGTGCCTAACATTTCTGAATCATCAATTTTATGATCAATTTTAGTTTTGGATGTTAACTTCAGACCTTATGTTGTTTAAAAATATGACTCATTACCAGCAATTTCATGTATTCCATTCAACAAATTATATTTGTAATTTTTCTTAATAAATAAAATTGATTAAATCTGAAAAGTGAGCGATTAAATTGAGAACAACTGTGTTACTTAACAATGTATAAATGAATAAATATATATATATATATATATATTAAAATAATTTGAAAATAATTGAGCTAATGTATTTACTAGATTGAAAATTTCTTTATTGAAAAACTATTATAACGATTACCAACGATTAATGATATTAATGATATCCTCTTCACTGATATATAAACAATTTTAATTTAAAACATGTTTAATGTGCTAAATTATTTTAATTATGAATTAAGACACATCAAATTATTGTTAATGAAGTTAACAATATTTTTCATGAGTTTTATAATTTAAAAAAATGTGGTTAAATTTACCCCTTACAACTAAAGTCTATCACTAAATTTGGAATAAATTTCACATCTTTATGATGCAGTAATAAGTACCTTTAGTTTTGGTAACAAATTTTAAACTGTAAACAAATAAAAATTATAACTAAAAAAAGTCATATATCTGTCATGAAAACGACTTTAGGGACATTTTATTAATTTCAAAATCTGAAAACATACAGAATAATTTTCTCATAACGACAAAAAATTTGTCGCTTCAAGGTTTTAGAAAATACAAACATTTTAAGTTTTTTTAAGTGAGCATCATGGATGTACGTAAGTATAAAAAAATAGAGGAAATGTATGGAAAATAGGGTAAAAAATAATGGCGAATAGGGGAATGACTGTTAAAATTATTACTGCCGTACTTTTGATGAAAGGCTCTATCTAGAAAATAGATAACGTGCTATAACCTATAATCTATAATTCGGACCTGCTCTATTCATTGGAGAAAAAAAAATTTAATGGTTTACATGCAAAACTGTAGAGATATTTGATACTCATGAACAAAGAAGGCGGGAAAAACGTTTAAAAAACATATATTTTTCAAGCTGCTTTTTCAACCTCAAAGAAGGCCGCTTTCAGGTTGATGAAACACTCTACCTACATTTATAGAGCAAATAATAATTAACTCAACTGATAAATATTTTTTTACAATATTACTATTTATTTATTAACTACTAATGTGCATTAATGTTATCAATAAATCATTAAAGAATCACTCAAATATTTGCAATAAAAATTAGTTAAAAATCCAAAACTTTAGATAGGTTTCTTCTTCGGAGAGATTGAGCTAGACTCAGCGAGAAGCAGATCGAAGAACGTCTCTATGTACATACTCGGTTTTCCTTCACTCGGCGCAAGTGAATGATTTAAGGACGAGCAAAACCCCTTAGAATTTAATTATAATTTCTAATTACCTATTGTACAGTTGAATTCGTTTCTTATTTCAGTACTGCCTATGGTTACGCAATGTTCCGTAACGTTAGCCCCGAAGGAGCTGTAAAAGGGGTTAGGGTTACAGATAATTATGTAACCATAGAAAGTGCTTATTAATTACGAATCCAATGATAGAAAAAAATCATATTTCGTACCAAAAAATGTAGATAGAGCCTTTCTTCAAAAGTATACGGTAGTTCCTGAACAAGGCTCAATCAAGGCCACATCAGGGCCAATTTACACCTCAGTTAGAGAAATACTATTGGATAAAATTGAAAGCTGTGATTTATAGCTGTACTCTGAAATACTGATATACCTATAAAAGACTCTTCCTGACAAGATAAAATCCTCCTAGAAATAGAAAAGAGCACAGATCCATTCAAACACTTACCTCCGGTAGTGACGGCAGCGCGAATCTACTTGTCGACGGACGTGCAATTGTGGCGGTTGAAAATGTCCTTCCTCAGGGTGGCACGTTTCACACTTCTAAGACAATCGAGGAACGAAAAAATGTCCTTGAAACATTTTTTTACTAATCAAATTTTTTATTTATTTGATCCTTATTGTAGTATTATATTCTTTCACACCACTATTTACTAACAAAAGTATTTCAGAAAGTTTTTCTTGAAGCTCGGGTAATTTGCACTATATAATATATATGTATATGTCTTGTGTAAAATAGTATTATTATTAATCCATTAACTATTAATCATAGTCAACTGTAGTAAAAAAAACTCTATAACTGGATAAGAAACATTCTTAAGTAATCTTCACTGCCACTGCACTTTTGAATCCTCCTCATTTCAATTTTACGATGGCCTTGGAACTTTCGCGGGTGTCCGAATCTGGGGGTATTGTGATAACCCAGAGCGAATAGTGAAGAGTTCAGCAACAGGTGACGAGCATATAGTAACCGAGCGTTCTAGCGGACAGTCAGCAACTAAGCCGGTAAGAGTCATCTCTTTCCCGTCTCTCCTCTCTCGCTCTTTCTCTTTTCTCTTTTCTAGGGGCTTTTGCACACACTTTTGTGAGATTGTGTGTCTGCTGCGTGGCGCGTGAATATCGTTGTGTAATTGTGTATGATTGTGTGGGAATGTGGCTCTTGGTGTTGCTCTCTCTCTCTCTCTCTCTTTTTTTCTTTTTCCTCCTCTTTCTCTATCTCGCCCTCGAGCAAGCACAGGAGGCACAGGAGTTGTGCACGAGGTGCAGTACGTGCAGATGCCGATACTCGCGAGTTCATGTGTGAAGAGCGCGTGGAAACGTGTGTGGATCCTGCGGTAGGTGGAGTGGGAGGTGAGACACGCGACACGTAACCCTGGTGGGGAGAGAGAAACATGCCAGAGTGGGGAGAATTCTCCTTGGCTGAACTACTCTCTCTCTCTCTCTCTCTTTCTCTCTCTCTCTCTGTGTCTCCCTTCAATCCTTTGATTCTTATTAGGGACATTTCGCGGGTGACTAAGGAGTAGGGTGGTCCGTAAATGCATAGGCATGTTATTTTATTTTCATGCATATGACCCAGAAAGTTGTTCGAATCCACAAAAAAAAATTTTTTCTCTTAAACAAATTTTATTTAAAGGTTCCGCAAGTCCTATATGATGTTTAACACGTATTTCCCGTAAGACAAAAAATAAATTTTTGTAAATTTAGTACTCAATCGTTTTATTAATCTGATGAATCTGATGAATTTAATTAATCTGACCAATCGAGTTGAAACTCAACATTTTTTTACAAAATTAGCCATAAAATAGGAATCAAAACTTATTTTTTAAATATTACCCCCATAAGTTTATTTTATGGGGTCCTCAAAAAAGCCCGCCAGTGAAAAATTTGGGTTTTTTTAATTTTTACGCATTTAAGATTTCTTTGCGGTTGCTTAAATACAAATAATTTATATTACATAAAATACGACTTAAACATTATAATTAGTTGTTTTTATAAATTGTTTAAACCATTGATAATTGTTGTTAAAAGTATTTATTTCAACTTAACGAAGGTAATAATAAAATTTGCTGTTTTTTCTGAAATATTCAACATTTTGTCCACTTTTTACTCAGAGTGAGGTAATAATTAATGCAATTTAACGTACTTAATTGTTGCAAAAATGGTTTATTGTTTATAAATATCTTATTTAATAGTAATGCTAAGTAGCTGGGTGTTTTTCTGAAAATTTAAGCTTTGAATATTGCCCTCTTGTTATGAAAAAATTA
>JAAAKG020130182.1:0-14725 GCA_010014905.2 Druon quercuslanigerum | reverse complement strand
TCGAAACATTTTTTACAAGCTTCCAGGGGCCAACCAAACGGAGCGCCAGAATTCTATAACCGGTTATTGCACGTAACTCCTCAATTATGTATATATTATAATATTATATTTACCAGCAGAAATAATTATAGTAGAGACGGTAAAGGCAAGTGTATAAAGAATCATCATTGTTTCCAAGTACAGAAGAAACTGATTATAAATCAGCTGGCAAATATTTTCAGTTCTGAATATCTCGCTAATAAGGTTTTAATTTATGAGATAACAAATTAAGTATGTACATTGTGCTCATCAAACACGTTCTTCTAAAATATTGCTCGTTTTTAGTTAAGAAATTTTATTATTCTTGCAAATTTTAATTCCTATTTTGTCAAATTTGTCATTCTGAGATTAATGTTCGTTACATGGTAGGAAATTTAAGTTTAAATGTTTTATTTTAAAAATGTTTGTATTTGGAAATGAAATTGTTAAATCTTAATGTGTAATTAACAGTTGAAAACATACATTTGAACCTCTAAACAGGGCGCCTCACGGGGCTGTATGAGTTCTGAATTATACATAATATTGATCATTAAGGACATAAGATTTTGAAAATATTTTTGGACAAAAGTAATTGTTTAAACACATTCAGTTTGTTTATAAAATAAAAAAATGATTAACAATAATATAGTTTAAGGGCTTCTGATAAAAAAATCCTAATGGGTACTAGTCCAAAAAATCAAAAGTTTTCGAGATAGGTGGGTTTGAACGAGAAAAATGTGACCACAATATGACCATTCCAGCTAATAATGGCAACAAAATAGCTCTGTGCTGGTAATAATAGGCGAAATCATGGCGCTGTCCTGGCAATGTAAATACTGTTCGAAATATTAAAGGTGGCAGACAGTACAGTTAATGAACACAAGTCTGTAGATCAGTAAAGTGGGACAATGGTCGTGGGGGCTGAGCGCAGGTTTTTGACCCACTCTGTCGTCTGGCGGGTATGATTCCCGCCTCGCACTCTGGAAGAGACTCGGTGACCCATGCGGTGAATACTAGCCTAGCAAGGGGTTGTTCATCTCCGGAGAGACGTGGGACCGGTACCTCTAGAGAAAAAGTTTCAATAAGTACTTAAGGCTGTTGCTCTTGGTGGTTCGGAACCCACCTTAAACTATAGGTCTCCCTCCTACCACCAAGTAAGTGTGTGGGAGGTGTGTTAAAGGACAGGAAAGAAGGTGCAAAATACTCCTTAGGGAACACAGAACACCAAAAACCCTTAGGGGACACATTAGAAGCTTCCATCCGAATCCGACTGTAGATCAGTCCAATTATCAAACAAAATTTCAGACGAGCTATTAAAGGCAATGTAATAAGACTGCCCTGGCAAAGTGAAGATTTTTCAAAATAATCAAGGCAAAATACATTCTGGACTACCAAAGATATTTTGTAAACCAGGGATTTACTACCTCTCGTAGCAAAATTCAAGTTTTCATTATTTTAGTAATTTCGGTGAATTTAGAAACGTAATTTTGACTTTATCTACAGTTGTAGAGCAAATTAGAGATGCTGTAGGGAGAGTTGAGAAACTTTTCTCCTCCAACAGACGCCGCTGTACCGGAACTTCGATATTTCCATGACGCGCGACAATTTTCATCTGTTTTATTTTTTATTAATTCTTCTATTAAAAAAAATTTAGAAGTTTATGTGCTTCAAAGTGAGTATTATTTTTTCCTAGCCTTAATAACTAACCTTCCCAATAATTTGTAATGTTCTTATTTAAGTGTTGTCTCTATTCTGTATTAAATCCTCTTGATAATAAAATTGTTATTAGTAAATAGTGGCAACTCATGCCAATTAAAATTCACACAATTTTAAATAGTTCCGGCACAGCGGCACCAATTTGATTTGGAGAGACCGTGTTTTCCTTGGGACAGGAAATTTTTGCCAAGAAACGAACATTTCTTAAAAGAATTAAAATTGGGATTTACAAGAAAGGGGTTTTCAAAATTCCTCTTCTAATTTAAAATTCATCACAATTTTAAAGTTCCTTCTTCTGAAGTTAAAAAAAAGAGAGTACTTCAAGTAGTTTTTAGAGTAGAAGAATTATTTGGAAATGAAAATATTTTTAAATAATAATTTTTTTTACATTTTTCGTTAATAATTTTCCCCTTTTTCTTTGAAAATTCAACTTTTTACAGTTAAAAGCTGAAATGTTTTGTTAAAAATTAATTTTGTTCATGGAAGATTAACTATTTTACTTGAAAATTCATTTTTTTAAATGTAACTAGTTTGTTTCAAAACCAATTTTTAAGCTAAAAAATTATATATTAAATTTACTTTTTTGGTAGAAAATCGATGTTTTTAGTAGAAAATGAGTTTCTTCTTTGAAAGTTAATATCCTTATTCAAAAATTCTTCCGCTTTGTTAAAAACTCACGAATTCGAGTTTGAAAATCAATTTTTTAACTAAAAAATTAGCTATTGCAGTAGAAAATTGAACTATTGCGGATCGAAAATTGAACTTTTCTTTTTCAAAATTCAACAATTTGGATTTAAATTTTTCTTTTTAAATTGACAATTCATTCATTTCGTGGACAGTTCACGCATATTGCTTTTGGTTGAAAATTTAAGTATTTCAGTTAAATATTCATCATTTTAGTTTAAAAAATTCATTATTTAGATTAGAAATAAATTTATTAGGTTGACAAATAAACTCATTTGTTGAAAATGATTTTTTTGAAGATTCATAATTTTGATTAAAAATTAATTTCTTGTTTTCAAAAATGAGCTATTTGCTGTTATAGTCAAACGTAAATCGCGGAGGTACACACTTTAATTCCATGATTTCTCTTAAAAAATTCATAGAACTCTCAACACAATAAATAATTTTATCTAAATAAAATGTGAGCCATTTTAAAACATAAGATTTTAAAATAAATTTTTAGAGTATTTTTACAGATTTGGGAATGCTTCTATCTTAAATTTTCTTAACATATATATTATTTTCAATATTTAAAAATTTATGTAATTCTTTCATTCAGAGTTAAGAGTCTTGCCAATCATAGTCTACATTTATATTTTTTAATGTTTCTATTGTACAATTTATAGAACTTAATTTATTGTATTTCGCAGCCTTGCGGCTATTTGCTGAAATTTGGACGAAAAGAAGTTTAGTCATTTTTCAAAACTGAACTCACGATTTATATAAGTTTTTAAATTAAAGGAGAATCTGATTTTAACATAGAAAAACTATTCTTTTGCTATTATTATATTCATCTAGCGTTAATTCAACATCTATTTCATTAAAGCGACGAAATCTGTCATATTCTTTCGATAAAATATTAGTTCGGTTGCAAAATACAATTGCTCTTCACACAAGATAAAAATCTCTAACTCGAATTGTGTAAGAAGTATGTAAGATTGCACAATCTTCATAGAAAATTTCAGAAATGAGATTTAATTGAAATCCACAAAAATAACGTTTGACACAAAGTCATCTAATGGAGGCAATTTTATTTAAAATATTCTCGTCTTGGGACACTTCAATTTATAACAAAATTTCCTAAATTTTTTGCGTCTTTTGATGATTTTCAAAATTTATACACACATATAGTAAAAAAAGGTCTTCAGTGGAAAAAAAAGATATTCATCTGAATGAGAAAATTTACATCATGAACATTGTTTCTACCGCGAAGTACATCAACGAAGTACGAAAAAAAAAATTTTCCCGAGAGCAAACTTCCCTGATTATTTAAGACTGAGAAAAAAAGATGAAATTTTGTTTTAAACTACCGCAAGCTTTCCTATTAGTATATCCTATTATATCCTACTGATGTCCTTTCCTTATCAAAGAGCAATAAATAAGGAAATTTCATTGATGCTAAATCCTTTTTTTCGCTGAAAGTTCTTTAAAGGTGATTTAAAATGAAGCAATATAAAACTAAGAAATTGATCTTTTTAGATGAATATGTTGGACACTTTACTCTTAAGTTTGATATTTTTCAGTGACAGTTTCAAGTCTTGAATTGTGTATTATTGTGTATTATAAAATAAAATTTGCTATATCAGAGTATTAATTTTTGTATACCTGAATGGGTAAAATTCATGAAGTAAAATGTGGAGAAGAAAAATTTGTACAGTGATAAGGTGCTATCTAACGCCACGTTTCCAGGTTGTAATCACGTGAATAACAAGATATGAAAATCAGATTATTTTGTATTGAATCGAGAAAAAAATCGAAAAATACATAATGCTATGAATAATAAATTATAATATTCTTGGTACCAAAAGCATTAAAAATTCAAATAAAGACTAATATAGTCTTGTTGTGAAATTTGACGAATTTTATGTCCCTAGCTCGACTGCATGATACAATTGAAAAAAAACATATCGTGTGAAGAATGTTCGCAAAATACTATAGATACTTACCATTGACACAAGTTGAAGTGCTTAAAAAAATTTTAATTTCTTTTCAGACTTATTGACAATTTTCAAAAACATCGTAATTTGACTTTTTTCTGCTACATATTTTTATAACATAAAAGTGTTGTCTTTAACTTGGGCATAGGCGATACAGAATTCTATTATCTTTTATGTTTTTGTAAGATTTAAATATACAAATGCGACCTCACATATTTTTTAATATTTTAATATTTAGACTTAATTTTCATATTCAGAAGGTAAAATAACTTTAAAAAATTAAAAGCTGATTCAAGTTTTAAAAAATTATAGCAAGATTTTCGAGAAATATCGTTAAACCACATTTTTAGACAGGATTTTTCTTAAAAATTATAAATAAAAAGGTATCCAAAATATCTGCTAAGGAATGCATTCCAGATAAGTTATTTAAAATGAAAAATTCATAAGTAAAATTAGAGAAATATCGCAAAGCTTTCATATTTACAGAAATAAATTATATTGTATTAAAAATATAGTAACAATTATTCAAACTGTTCATAACGTGGGCAAAAAAGTTTATTTTGTACTTAGGAAGATTTTGGTACAATTAAAAATAGAATTACCAATTTTTATTACAATAAAATAATTGCCACTATTCTTATTGAATAATAAATTTTCTATAAAATGGAGCACGATGATGGATGTTCTTTTTTTATCCAATAGAATCTAAACTATGTCTTGAAAAGCTTAAGCAAAAATCAAATAAATTGTAACAATAGTCCTTTTTACGAAATTGTAAAATATTTCCACCTGCTCTACATATTTTTTTAAAAGCGTTTTGAAATTCAAGGTAAAAACTATTTCTATTTAAAATACATGGCCATCACAAATACATTTTTTGTTATTTCCGTATCTCTATACATTCCAGGGTAAAAATTAATTTTAAAAAAGAACCTATATTTTAGCCGGTACAGAAAGTTTTTTTTCTCTCAAAAAACTAACAAATCCCACGAATTTTCTTCCACGAATTCTTCTGCTGCGCATTCGCCTCCTGCGCATTCACATTGTGCGCGTCCTTCTTCAGCGCATCCATCCCCTGCAAGTTCGTCTCTTTAGCAATTTTCACCTGCGCTTTCTCCTCATTCTTTTGGCAGAGTTCCTATTCGTCAGCGGTTTGAATTATTATTACGAAAGTACTCTTTTTGTCACACCGCCATCATAAATGCCATTTTAACTAGCGAGAACGATACCTAAAACAGTTCTTTTAAGCATAGGCCGTAGAATTTTTACTATAGGTGTTTATGGTATTGAGGGTATTTATTCAGGTAATTCAGGGTATTTTAGTATCGACTCCTTACCAGACGCGCATTACCGGACTTGGTCTCTGGGCCCTCCTAGGTTTTTAGATTACAACTCTATGCAACCTATTTTCAATTATAATTGACTAGTTGATAAAAAATAGGATGTGATACTCGGCTCCTTACTTTCACTGCCTCGTGTGAATTTCAGGACTCGTCTCGTTTCGACTACGCCTCGACTTCGACTCGTAATTCAATTTTTACAATCGGCCGAAAAAGTGCATCACAAATAAGTATTTCCTAATTATCGTTATCTTGAAGTGTATTTAGTAACACGTAAAAGCGCTCGCCGAATACCGAAAGACCGCAAATATCAAAAACTATTAAAACTCTGTAATGACATATTTTCCCTTGTTGACGACGGTCAGATTCGGGAATAATACGATAGAAATAACACAGGCACACAAAAAACTCTGTAACTCGAGCCAAACCACCATACGGATAAATTTTTGAGGTCGCTGAATCCGAATTCAGGGTCCGTTTGGCCCCGTTAGTGTAATATCAACGTTAATCGAAGATCAAAATGAAGAAAACCATTGGTTTGGAGAAAAGTATTAGATCGGAGGAAACCATTGGATCGGAGAAAACCATTGCATCGGAAACAACCTCTACTTACAGACATGTTTAGTGTAGTTGAATCCAAATCTGGGGTCATTTTGATCCCATCAGATATGTATCAAGGCCAAGTGAAGGTTTGTGGTCGCTTAATCCTAATACGGGTTAATTTTTACCCCATAAGGTCGGGATGAAAATCATCCCAAGGTCAAACATGGATTCGGAATCAGCGGTCTCAAAAGTGCCTAGAAGTAGAAGTTTTTTCCAATGCCATAGTTTTCTGAATGTTCACCTTGGGATAACCTCTATCCATGGTTTTCTGCATTTTGACCTTCACTTGACCTTCATCCTGAACTACCAGGGTCAAACTGACCCAGAATTTGGATTCAGTGACCTCAAAAACTTATGGGTATAGTGGTTTAGCTCAGGTTGTAGTATTTGAGGGGAGGAGGGCTGTGTAGTCGAGCGGCTACAATGAACAGCAGAACCAAAGTTATTAAAAAACCTAAGCCGGATGAAAAATTTATTTTAGATTATTAAATTAAAAATAGGTCAAAGCAACAAAACCAAAAAATTAGTGAAAATCATGTAATATGCATACGAGACGTAAATTTATGAACAAAATTGATAATCAGACTATCTTTATATAAAGTATGATAAGAGTGACAATGAACATTTATACCAAGTTCATTAAGAAATATAAGCGAGACGAAACCTTTAATTTATATTCTTGTATAAAAACAACGTCGCATTTTTAGCCATTATTGTAAACTTTAATCCCGACTTTCTGTTATGTTAACATAGTTTCGTCACTGCCGATTGAAATTTCGAATGAAATCTTATTTTAAATTTAGCTTGTGGCTGCATGTTCGGAACTTTCATTACAAATAGCCAGATTTTTTCTTTGGGAATAGCAGGACCTGGAAAATATACTGTACGGAAAAATCCGTATCAATAGCCGAAACTTTTTGTCACACATAGACTGCCTTAAGATTATCATGAAGCAGTTACCCTGTGCTTACTATTGAAGCTAAAAGGGCTCAAGGGTGGTGATTTCTTTTCTAGCAATATTTTGAGCAATTTAACTCTTCTATCGTAAATCCTAAGCTTTTATTAAACCTGGAGTCATTTATTTAATAATGCAGTTTTTTGGGTATTTTCCGGGCACACTATTTCTTATGAAGTGACTAAAAATTATTTGACAAAAATTTAATAATAACTTATTTTTCTTCATGTTTTCCAAGAAAGATCTTTCCCGTTTATATATTCATGTTAATTTAAAAAATACAGGGGACCGATTAATGCTTACAATTTGAAACAAAAAAATAGGAAATTTATTTTTTAGGAAAACGAATTGCTATAAATTACATGTACAGAAAAAATTTGAACTTTGGGTAAGTTTTTATAAATTAGGTAGAAATTATGGAAATTTAGCATTTACTTGAATTTGATCTTCTACTAATATTGTTTTTATTTCTCATGAGCAATTTTTTATTTGGTCTTGTTCCAATTTTACATAAATTATCGCACTGATTTGTCGATATCTGAAATAATTTCAAAATAAAACTTTTATTCGTACAATGTTTTAAAAATTTCGAGCGTTTTGTAGATCCGGGCAGAAACCCTAATATAGTTTTGATATAAAGAATAAGCGCCAAAAATATAAATTCCAAAAGGGCATTAGCGCCCGCATTTGTCATTTGAAAAGGAAACAAGAGCCAAAGTACATTTGTCACTCTAAAAGGTCATAAGCGCCAATGTTTGACAAACTAGGAGGACACAAGTACCAAACTTTAGCACAATAAAGGGCATAAGCGACCGAATTCGGCGTACTTAAAGGTTATAAGCGCCAATGTCTGATACTCCAAGAGGTCATAAGCGCATAAGGATTTGACACACCAAAAGAGCCTAATTACGAAAGTTTGGACATCCAATAGGGCATTAGTGCCAATATTTTAAATTCAAAAAGTGCATGAACACCAACATTTTTCAGAGCAAAAGTTTCAACAAAAACATTCAATCGACTTAAGTAACAACCTTATAAGGTACGAAAATCCTTTTTGTGGGCTTATGCCGCCGGTTTTGAATAACTTTTTTGACTGTATGACAAAATTCTAGGGTTTAAAAGATGTCTTTCAATAAATTGTCATCGTCAAGTCAATAAATTTTCAATCGGAATAAATTTCAGTAGTGCCTCTGCTTAATGATCTATTTTAGATTTTCGATTGAGTAAGAAGATCCGTACTGTTTTTAAATAACTGTTATTCAACGTAAAGAAATATATATCACGTATTGCGATTATATGGAAAATTTAGACTGATTTTAGTGTAATTATGAAGTTCTTTGCACTAACTGTTTTTTTTCCGTCGGTTGATTTAGATGAGTGCCTTAAATAATTTTGGTGATGTCGATGCGCAGGCCAATGCAGTTCTCTGTTCAAGAATCATTTGAATAAACTTAATTGATTTAACTCGAGTGGCTAATTATAAAAGTTCTATCTTTTTCACCATGTGCGGACCCCAAATCCACAAACCCAAAAAACTAGTAATATGATATAATACCTAAATTAAATAAGTCACGGGTATTTCACGGGCATGAGAAAACCTGTATAGTCTAGCTGAAAAAATATTCCGAAATTGTTTTGTAGAGTAATTCTTTAGCTTTTAGAGAAAAATGGTTCCTCTTATAAAGAGTTTAACACATAAAAATAGTATTTCTTCTTCAAAAATGTTACCAAATAGGGAGTCATTCTAGCTCAGACATTCTAATGATTTTCTTATATTCCGAAGCGCGGCTAGATTGTGTTTTTGCAGAAAGCCTCACTTTTTTCTCCTAGTATAAAACCCCATAGATACCCTACAGTTTATAATTATCCCTACAGCACAGTCGCTAATGATCTTGGCAGTTGAAGCAGCTAAGAAAATTTAATTAGTAAAAAATTTCACAATTTGAAAAATTCTACCAAAATCGCAATTTTTGTGAACTTATCAAATGATTTTGTTAAGCAGGTGAGCAGTAAACTTTTAACAGAGTATTCTTTAAACTACAGAAAAAATTGGAAAATAAAGGATTAAATGGACAAATATATACAATCAACACAGGCGTTTAAAAAATGTAGAAAAATTGATAATTTTACTGTAAGTTCATCCGTAGGTTGACAGGTAAAGACTTCATGGCAAATGTAATGATAAAAGGCCTAGTAAAATCCAGTTGGAAACCCGAGATACAAACTGACTTATAGTTTTTTTAAATACTTCCCGAGAATCTTTTAAATTCGGCTAGGCTATATCCAAACAGAGTTAGTCGCAATAAGTCGACTTAATTTGTTTTTTATTAACATTTCAATAAATACGGCTTTTGTACCAACGAACTAACAAGGAGCTTTTTCATTTTCTACACAAATATAGAGAACTGTGACAAAATTTAAAATTTTAGATTAAAAGTATGGACGTGCGGTCTTAAAGTTATTAGACGGTTTAGCCTCCAATTTTTGACGAGGTTAAAAAATTTTATCACATTTGGCCTTTACATGGGGAATTATTTCTGTACTGCCCCAACAATAAAAGTAATGTCTTCCGAATGCCTTCCAATTTTCAGAGTTTGTTTTCCTATATGATAGTAGTATACGTACCAATTTATAGACTTTTACTGCCATCCCTCCTGGAACTACAGGGGGTGAAATTTACATCCCCCAGGCAAAGCGCGTATTTTCAAATGGTCACAACTTCCTTTCTACAAGTGACAATTGAATTTTCTATGAGTGATTCCCTAATGGTTTCTCATGGTCTTTATTTTGTGAGATCTATTTTTTTAATGTTTTAATTTTTATGAACAAATTTCCATTTAAATTGTTTTTTTAACATTTTATACTCTTCGGGCAGTTCTTATTTTTTTAAGTATTACAACCTTTATCGCTTTCAGGGTTCGGCTCAATATTTTTGGATAAGCTGGACAGTTGTCTACAAACAAGACTTTTCGCTGCTGACGATTAAATTTTGGATAAATTCCCTGAAGCCAATTTTCGTAAATGGAACTTGTCATCCACGATTTTTGGTTGTTCTCATAATGTACTGGTAGTGACTATGTACTTCATGCGTTTTCTATCTGTTTCAAACGAAGAGTTTACGGAAGCATAGACAATTTTCTCTTTGTTTTTAACAATAGTTGTTAAAATGTTCGCTGGTATGCCAAAGGTTGCCGCAATGTCTTTCTTCTTCTTCGCACCATTCTCAACTTCACGAATCATTTTTATTTTCTCACTTAAATTTAACGTTTTATAATTCCTCCTCTCCATATTTTACGCAAAATTGTCAAATTTAGAATTCAGCTGAAAAAATTAGACTGAGTACGTTGGAATATTAGTTCCTACTATATATACTACTGTTGAAAACATACTAGACAAAATAGTCCATTTTCATTGGCTATAGCCATCTAAAGACGTGGTACGAACTTTCCACACCTTCCAAAAATCCCCCAAAGATGATCAATAGAATAAGCAGAAAAGGTCGAGAATTACTTGACAAGCTATTGCACTTAATCGTTTTTCTCAGAACAATTAGGTATTCTGCCCATCTGCTTGTTGTTGCCGGATTATGCATGAAGCGACCAGAACTCAGGTATACATTATCTATACATTCAGGTATATATCTTCTTTGAGTTTCGCAAACTTCGAATTATCGAACTTCAAATTATAGAATACTTTTAACATTGAAAGTAAAGGAGTTTTGGCAGGGACCAACAAAAAAATTTGAATGATTGAAAGTTTGAATTATCGGCGGTTCGAATAATCGAAGTTTCACATCAAGTTTATTTATTTTTTTTTCATTTATATTTATTTGAAGCGAGGACAACCTAATGGCATCGCTGGAGACCCTGAGATCGTCGATAGAAGCGCTATACGACATCTTTGCGCTGGAGAGACTTATACGTACCTTGGCGTGCCACCAACCCGCATTCAGGATGCGACATCTCTAAAGGATACGCTCCGAAGCAAATATAAACGGCTCATCTGTCGTATTTGGTCAGGATTATTTTAGATAGAGTACATAAAGTCGAAAATGGAAGAGACCCTCTTCTTAAAAATGGCCAGGAGGTATGCAGAAGTAGGCAAAGAAGCGTTTCATTTCCGCGTGTCCTTTCCACCTTAACTTACCGTCAAAACATTTTAGGCCCAGACATTCCTGATCATAGCTGCAGGGCATGCCATGCACACCACGAGTATCTAGGACACATACTATCTAGTTGTCCAACTCATGCGGGAACGACCTACATCCAAAGGCACAATGCGACACTAAGAGTGCTTTATTACCACCTCTATCACCGCGATTTCGCTGGAATCGGGTGCCATTTTTCAGATTAGCAACCGATCCCGTTGAAATCCTGCGGTTATCTTTATGACAAACTTTTTATTACAGTATGTATACAATTTCAGATATAGAAATCCAAAAAAATTTTGTTCCTTTCTTCGACCGTCATTAACTTCTCCTGAAAGTTGTAGCAATTTGCCCAATATATCTGGTCTTACGGTCATGAAAAATTAAATAAAATTCTTTCAATCTTGTGGGAAATATATTTATTTTTTTCTTCAATAATTCTCTACGTACGTTTCGACCACACTGCGGGTCTTTCTAAAGAGGCAAACAATTCTATAATTTGAAAGGAATTTGAAGTCATAAAAACTATTTTGTTTTAAATATGTGGTTTTTACAAATATAAAATAATAAATAATAAAATAATTATAGTCGTACATGTGTATATCATACTAATGCATTATGAATTAACTCCGAATTTTTGAATTTTATTAGCAATTCATGTAATAATTTGATCTCAAACTTATCGCGCTTTTCAATCAGACGTTTATTAAAATTTCTCCTTGTCACCTCTAAAAGTATTATCCTTCAGTTCAGTTTACTTTGTATTGTCTGTCTGTAAACATCATACCACATATAACGTGACACTTTTATAAAATTTTGGAGCTTCTACAACATCTTGAGGCTTCAATTAAAATTATTTTAATTCAGATATGCCTAGAATTATTTCATTATTTATTATTTCATATTTGTAAAAATCACATAATTAAAACAAGATAATTTTTATGACTTTGAATTCCGTTCAAATTATAGAATCGTTTGGCTCTTGAGAAATGACCGCAGTGTCGAAGGAAAAAATAAATGTACTTTTTACAAGATTGAAAGAATTTTATTTAATTTTGCATGACCGTAAAACCGAATATATTGGGCGAATTTCTAAAAGTTTCATGAGACTGCAGAAAGAATATAAATGGGTTCCAATTCTGATAGGAAATCAAAACTAAATAAACAAATAAACAACAATTCAGTAAGATTAATTGAGTGACTTTTTGCTAAAGGACTTTGTTTGTTCACTGCCACATGGTACAAAGGGTTGTACAGGGGGCAGGAGAACCAGTATGAAATATTGGTCCCGTGCCATCCCAATTTATTATCTGATCGTATGAACGACTGATTACGTGAATCATCCCTCTCCTCTACCTGGTTGTCTACTTTTGAGTCAGAGGTGTATTAACGTAAATATTCTTATAATAATAATTATTATTAATAGTCATATTCATATTTTGCACTTTAAATTAAGGTTATTTATCATATAGTATCTTGTAAAGAGACTGCTATAAACATCAATTAAAAAAAGGTATTTTAAAACTATATAAGTTAATTTTTCAGAAAACAACTTTATTTTAAATCCACACGTAACGAGAGAGAATACAGGTATAACATCCTTATTGTTTTTAAATATATTTACACCACAAATGTAGTTCTTGATCTTAATTCGATCCTAATTAGATCTTAATTAGTACTTTTTTCTATTTTGGGGGTCAAATAATAAAAACAAAACATTAATTTGGTTTTTTAGTTTTAAATGCAAAAAGAAGGTCGTAGTCAAAATTTCACAAAAATTGGACAACGACCCATATAATTGTAGATTTTGAAGTGATATATGCGTTTGCAATGGATATGTAATATTATGTATTTATAAAATAATGTAAATTACATCAAATGAGACATGTTTCAAATAATAAAGCTAATAAGTTAAAAATTAAGGTTTTTTGCTGTTGAAAAAAAAGGTTTGATTTCTTGTTCCACCCTCGATAACCAAGTAAGTATTTAATAATAACGGTTACTACAGTCATACTACTTTTGACGATCAATAGTCGCAGACGTTCTAATGAGGACCGAAAATTTGGATAAATGAGTGTCTTTTGTGATCCAGCATGCTGACTGTTGTCCGTCGAGAATTTGGACCAACCAATTCACAAATGCGACCTCCATTAGCAATTCCATATATATAACCAAATCGGTTCGCATATACAGGTAATTTATGGCCTACTTTAATATCTTCATAAACTAAAGGTTCTTTTTCCCATTTTAGATGATTCTCCGTAGGAAAATCATATGTATATCTTCTTAAGCTCAGATTACTTTGAGCAGGTACATTGGGAGAAGGTACGTTGCGAGAAGGTACGTTGAGAGAAGGTAAGCGGCGAGCAGGTACGTTTGGAGAAGGTACGTTGGGAGAAGGTACGTCGAGAGAAGGTACGTCGCGAGAAGGTACGTTGCGAGGAGGTATGTTGCGAGGAGGGATAGCAGGAATTCTATTGCCAGGAAGTCCAACGTCAAAATGTGTACTGCCAATAATTCTACTGCCAGGAAGTCTAATACCAGAATATCCACTGCCAGGAGGTCCAATGCCAGAAGTGTCAATAATGCGAGATCTTTTAGAAGGTCGGTTATCAAGAGGATGAATACGGGACAAACGCGAAGTTGATTCTGTAAGAAAAATAGAAATAAATACTTTTTTGAGCTGAATAATATAACATACATCAATAAAAAAAACGAGGGTTTCTAGCCGAGCGCGATATTTGCAAAACGTGGCGTCACACATTAGGGCAAGTAATTTATGCTGAGATGGCAATTTTTCGTCTATCTATGACACGACGCAATCTGTGCAACAGGACCTTCGAATTGTTCGTCGCCTTTCACGCAGTCCCTGGAAATAGGACGATTTTGCTGACCTTAACACCCACGCAAATTTAACTTTTTTGGACCAAATATTTAGTGCAGACTTTATTCATATTTGTTTAACCGAAACTGGAATTTGTGCAACATCGTAAGTACCCAATTTCCCATAAAGACACAGGCGGAGCCAGCAAAATTTTTCGTCAGTACCGACATTGTCCAAAATCAACTATATGTAGGCACATTATTTTCGTATTAATTTGCTGAGATTTTTGCAAATAGTGTTAACCCCTAAAGCCCTAAAACCTCCTCTTTGGGACGCGTGAATCTACCTACTGCCTAGTCTGTGAATTAATTTTCATTACCTAAGTAGAAGATAGATTCGGACCTGGCCGTGGTGAGGAGGCCTAGAACTCACACGGGTAGTGACGACCTGGACACCGGAGCA
>JAAAKG020130171.1:0-14725 GCA_010014905.2 Druon quercuslanigerum | reverse complement strand
CTCGACGTTTTCGCTTAATGTGTAGAGTTCATATAATGTGTAGTATCGATATGTGTAGTATCGACCGGGCCCCAATTAAAATTGTAAATTAATGCCAAAGTCAAATCCCCATTATATTGAAATTTTTCGATGAAATATAATAATTAAAAATATCGTTTGACATGAGGTCTGAGTAAACGACTGCACAAGCAAGTCGAGTAACTGTAACATTAAAAATTGTATTTTAATTTTAAAAATAATTCATATCAACAAATAAAACAAAACTTCATGTTGCCTTTATATATTAACAAATATTTAAAATTTTATAAATGGTTGATTAGTTTTTAATTTATTGCATCTTTTTGTCAAATAAGATGCTCAGTTTGGCAGAAAATTATCTCTTCTTCTAAAGTTAACCTTCTTGTTTAAAAACTCTTACTTTCGATTGAAGATTTAATTATTCTATGTAAATATTTCTGTTTTTAGTTTAAAATTTATATTCTAGGTTATATAGTAAAATTGCTTCGTTGAAACCCCAACTATTTTCTCTAAAATTAATTTTATTGCTTGAAGATTCATCATTTTATGAGCAGAATTCCTAAAAACAAAATCAACAATCTAAAGCCTAAATTTTGTTAATTCACCACAAAAATTTTCCCATTACAATCTGAAAAAAAATTTTGTTCTTCTAAAAGAAATAAAGAGAACTTCTCCTTTTGGAAGAAGTCAAATAGAGGAAAGAAAAACCGGAAGGCAACCAACTGAAATAGAAATTACCTCCAATCCAAATGAGCTAAATTAAAATTGAAGACATTTGAATGACATTGAGATCAAATTTAAAATCTTAAATAACTATCAATAATCAAGTAAATCTGCAGAATTTCTGAAAATAAAATAAAGAATCCCAAGACCATTTTGGAAAATCACCATAAAATGTTTTCATTGCCATCTGAAAAAAATTCTTTTTTTCACTTCAAATGAAAATAAAAAGAACTTTTGCCTCTGTACAAAAATAAAAAAAATAAATAAAAAAACATTTATGAATAATGGTCGCTTTTGATACTTGATTCTCAGTTATGAAAGAGAGAGCATCGTTGTTTCGTTGCTGTTCCGACAAGCTTAATTTTTTGATACCATTATAAGGGTGCTTTATGAGTACCTGAACGATAATAAATATTATTTATAAATTTTATTTTGTTCTGATTTGACAATAACAAAAATCAAAACGAAAAAATAAATAAAAATAATTTATTATTTTCGTCAAATTTTCCTTTCCTCTTTTTTATTTTTTCCAGAGAGTTTTCTTAGGTTTTTTGTTTAAAGGAGGATTCTTTTCTAAATTAAAATAGGGGCATTTTATGTGTGTTGTTTAAATTTGGTCCTTAGTTTTTTTTTTATTTTCAGGAAATATATGTATTAACGTTTTAAAAAAATTAAAATCCTTTTTCTTGAAATTTAATTTTGTTTGGAAAGTTACACAAAACTCTAAAGTATCAAAACATTACAATCAGTTAACAAATGCAATTTATGTAAGAAAAACGCATTGCGTAACGTTTTGATTCCATTTTCTAACTTAATTTTATATTACATGGAGTCATGACTTATCGAATTTTTAATTAATTTTAGTAATTTTATCCGATTGCAAAGGACCTAAAATATGACAGGCAATTTTTTTAAATTACAAGGAATTTTTAATTTATTTAAATAATTTTAAAAAGAAATGTGAGCGTTTGAAATATTTTAGGGTATTTAAAAAATTACGCGGAATCTTAAAGCATTTAAAATAATCTAGCGTATTTAAAAATATTCAATGGACGTTTTATTTGATTTTCATAATTTGAAAGAATTTTTAAGAGTGAAACATTTAAAGGTATTTTAAAAATTTCATGGAATTTTCAATTGATTTAAGTAGTTTTATTGGATCTAAAATGCTACAGGGAATATTAACGATTTTCGGATATTTTAAAAAATTAACAGGAGGTTTCAAGGGATTTAAAATGGATTTAAAGTTTTTAATGTTATTTTAAAAGATTATAGGATGTTTGCAATCGATTACAGTAATTTAATGGGACTTAAAATATTTAAGAAATTTTTAAAAAAGATTCTGAAGATTTTTTATTTCATTTAAATAATTAAAATGCTTTCTAAATAATTTTTAGTAATTTAATATGGATTTTAAAAGACGTGACATATCTTAGGGAATTAAAAAAATATGCTTCTCAGATTTTTGAATTGATTTTTACAATTCAAAAAGGTTTAAAATAATTTTAAAGATATTAGAAAATTCCAAAAAAAGATTCTCAGGATTTTAAATTGATTTAAATAATTTAAAGGGATTTCAAAGGACTTGAAATATTTTAAGTTATTTTAAATAATATTCTAAAATTTTTAATTTTAATTATTCATTTTTAGTTCAAAGGATTTGAAATATTTCCGCGAATTTGAAAGAAGATTCTAAGGTTTTTTGAATTAATATTTCCAATTTAAGTTTTTAAGGATTGAGAATATTTAAATATATTCCACAGATTTTTTAATTTATTTCATGAGTTAAATGAGATTTCAAAGGATTTTAAATTTTTTATGGAATTTTAAAAGATGACAGGGATTTTTTAATTGATTTAAAAAATTTTAAGAGATTTTAGAATACACATTTAAGACCTTTAAGGATATTTTTTAAAAAATTAATAGAATTTTTCAATTGATTTCAATACTTTAAAGGAATTTTAAAGAATTTTAAATATTTGAGTGTATTTAACAAAATTACAAAGAATTTTCAAAAGTTTTACAAAATATCACAGAATTTGTAATATGTTAGGGTATATTCAAATATTCCTTGGAATTTTCATTTGACTTC
Organism: Druon quercuslanigerum; assembly: GCA_010014905.2. NCBI lineage: Eukaryota > Metazoa > Arthropoda > Insecta > Hymenoptera > Cynipidae > Druon > Druon quercuslanigerum. Next base: position 11,892 of record JAAAKG020130171.1, on the reverse strand, counting down.
AGAAATCAAATGATATTTTATAGGTTTCATAATATTTAAGGCAATTAAAAAAAATTTCAAAGATTTTTAATGTATTTTAATAATTTTAAGGAACTTGGAAGGATTCAAACACCTTCAAATAATTTCTTGGAATTTTTAATTAATTTTAGTAATTTAATTGGATTTTAAAGGCTTGGAAAATTATACTGTATTTTAAAATATTCAATAAAATTTCCAGTTGATTTCAGTAGCTTAATGGAATTTCAAAGGATTTATAATTTTTTAGGGAAATTTTAAATACTCAGAATTATTTTCATATTGTTTTAGTAATTTAAAGGAATTTCACATTGGGTTTACGATTTTAGGATATTAAAAAAAAATTACAAGGAATTTTGAAAAACTTTGAAACGTTTCAAGAGATTTAAAATGTTTTAGGGATCTTTAAAGATTCCATGGAATTTCAATTGAATTTGGCGATTTAATGAGATTTTAAACGATTTCAAACATTTCAAAAATATTCCCAGGAATTATTAATTGATTTCAATTATTTTAAGGGCTTTCAAAGAATTTTAAATATTTGAGGATATTTAACAAAATTACAAAGAATTTTCAATATTTTTACAAAATATCAAAGGATTTGAAATATAGTAGGGTATTTGAAATGATTCCTTAAAATATTTATTTGGTTTCAAAAATTAAATGAAATTTCAAAGGATTTGTAATATTTAAGGGAATTTAAAAAAATATCTTAAAGATTTTTAACTGATTTTAATAATTTTATCAAATTCTAAAGGATTTTAAATATTTTCAATGATTCCTTGGAATTTTAAATTAATTTCAGTGATTTAATTGGATTTTAAAGGCTTTGAAAATTATACTGCATTTGAAAAGATTCAATGGAATTTTTAGTTGATTTCAGTAGCTTAATGGGATTTAAATGGATTTGCAATATTTTAGGAAAATTAAAAATATTACGAACTATTTTTAATTCGTTTCAATTATTTAAAGGAATTTCACATAGTTTTTTAAGATTTTAGGAATTTCAATTGATTCAGGCAACTTAACGGGATTTTAAATGATTTGAAACATTTCTGGAATTTTCAATTGATTTGAATAGCTTAATGGGCTTTCAAAATTTTTTTAATACTTTAGGGTATTTAACAAAATTACAAAGAATTTTCAAAAAGTTTGAAAGTATCAAAGTATTTGAAATAATGATAGGGTATTTAAAAATATTCCTTGAAATTTTTAATTAATTTCTGTATTTCAATTGGATTTTAAAGGCTTTGAAAATTATACTGCATTTGAAAAGATTCCATGAAATTTCAATTGAATTTGGCGATTTAATGAGATTTTAAACGATTTCAAACATTTCAAAAATATTCCCAGGAATTATTAATTGATTTCAATTATTTTAAGGGCTTTCAAAGAATTTTAAATATTTGAGGATATTTAACAAAATTACAAAGAATTTTCAATATTTTTACAAAATATCAAAGGATTTGAAATATAGTAGGGTATTTGAAATGATTCCTTAAAATATTTATTTGGTTTCAAAAATTAAATGAAATTTCAAAGGATTTGTAATATTTAAGGGAATTTAAAAAAATATCTTAAAGATTTTTAACTGATTTTAATAATTTTATCAAATTCTAAAGGATTTTAAATATTTTCAATGATTCCTTGGAATTTTAAATTAATTTCAGTGATTTAATTGGATTTTAAAGGCTTTGAAAATTATACTGCATTTGAAAAGATTCAATGGAATTTTTAGTTGATTTCAGTAGCTTAATGGGATTTAAATGGATTTGCAATATTTTAGGAAAATTAAAAATATTACGAACTATTTTTAATTCGTTTCAATTATTTAAAGGAATTTCACATAGTTTTTTAAGATTTTAGGAATTTCAATTGATTCAGGCAACTTAACGGGATTTTAAATGATTTGAAACATTTCTGGAATTTTCAATTGATTTGAATAGCTTAATGGGCTTTCAAATTTTTTTTAATACTTTAGGGTATTTAAAAAAATTACAAAGAATTTTCAAAAAGTTTGAAAGTATAAAAGTATTTGAAATATGGTAGGGTATTTGAAAATATTCCTTGGAATTTTTGATTAATTTCTGTAATTCAATTGGATTTTAAAGGCTTTGAAAATTATACTGCATTTGAAAAGATTCAATGGAATTTTTAGTTGATTACAGTATTTTAAGCGGTTTGCAATCTTTTAGGAACATTAGAAATATTACAAACTATTTTTATTTAGTTTTATTCCTTCGAAGGAATTTAACATATTTTTTTATGATTTTAGGATATTTAAAAAAATTAAAGGAATTTTTCAAATCTTTAAAACATTTCCAGAGATTTAAAATATTTTAGAGAAGTTTAAAAATGTAATTAACTTCAGTAATTCAATTGGATTTTAAAATCTTTGAAAATTATATTGCATTTCAAAAGATTTCATGGAATTGCAATTAATTTAGGCAATTTAATGGGATTTTAAACGATATCAAATATTTTAAAAAAATTTTATGGAATTTTAAATAGATTTCCATAATTTAAATGGATTTAAAATTTTTTAAAGTATTTTAGGGCAGTTAACAAAACTACAAATAATTTTTAAAAGTTTTAAAGAATTTGAAGTATTTGAAATATTTAAGGGAATTAAAAAAATATATTACAAGGAGTTTTAATGATTTTAATAATTTTAAAGAATTTTAAAGGATTTGATATATTTTAAATGATTCTTCGGAATTTTCGATTAACTTCAGTAATTTAATTTGATTTTAAAAGGTTTGAAAATTATACTATTTTTCAAATGAGGAAACGGAATTTTCAGTTACTTTCAGTAGTTTAGTGGATTTTTAAACGATTTCAAACATTTCAAAGAAATACCCTGAAATTTTTAACTTATTTAGGAAATTAAATTTTATTTCAAAAGATTTGTAATATTCAGGGGAATTTTAAAAAAGATTCCAAGGATTTCAGGGTTATAAACTTATTTTTGAACGAAATTGTTTTTTTCATGCAAATATGATTGTGCCCATAAAGAAAAATGTAATCTTGTATTTCTTGTTGTAGATTTGAGTTTACAATCCGATCCTTTGCAGAAAATCGATCTTAATCCTAGTTCTTCTCACGGCGGATCTTCTTCTTCTGAAAGACGTTCTCCAAATACAACTCTTTCTCTTGGCATTCCTCATTATTCTCCCAAATCTCGTCCTGCTGCCGAACCTTCTCCTCGTCCAGTTATTTATCATGGTGGACCTTCTTCTGCCATACCTTCCTCTGACAGACATTCTCCAGATACGACTCTTTCTCTAGCCGTTCTAGATTCTTCTGCGAGGTCGAGTTCCAGGTTGCGTGATGGCAAATATCCTTTTCTATCCATGTTTGGATATCCACTTAAAGAACTAAAATTTCTTCAACTTACTTCCTACAGTAAACCGGTCTGGCGTTTCCGACTTCGAGCATACGTTTTTCCACCCGATAAACAAATTAAAGTCTTAGATAAACATAATGTATATATACCCATATTAAACACAAGATTGCCTGTATTGTCAAACTCCCATGATGACATCTTTGGATTTTTGATAGAAACAGAAGAAGGAACGACCGCCAAAAAAATATATGTGCGTACAGCCAGGGGGCACGAGCAGGTAAAAGTAAACATTTTAAGAGGCGTTGTTATTCCATTGACCACCGCAGAACTCGATGGCTTTCCATTAGATAACAAGACGCCACTCTTATATGTGTTTGAGATTATTCACACGGAAAAGTCGCTGTGTATGCGTACCTCAGGCTCGCCTGCAGTCAATAGAAATTAAAGATCGAAATACATACAGCCTTTATAACCTGTACTTCGCGACCCCCTACTTTTGCATGCAGAGGTACTGCGCTTGCGCGGAATATGCATAAGAGAAACACGGAGTGGCTTATTGTTGCCATGGTCACGAAGGAATAGTAAGGAGTGTTGCCAGGGCCAGTTGCACGCACATGTGCAGTGCTGTTTGCGCTCTCGATGCATACGTAGGTGATGTTCGTTTGTGCTTTTATTTTTTGTCTGTGTATTGCGTTACTAAATTAAAAACGAGAAGAAAAATGGCATCAAAAATACGAAAAGTATCTAGAAAGTGCAAGTACTACAATGAAATTATTAATTATTATAATCATTTCTGGATTGCATGAGTAAAGGATAAAGTTAATTTCAGTAAACAAAATTTCGTAGGTTATTATGTTCAAAATCTTTATATACAACGTGTATCGTCATTGCAACCACTAATGTGCATGCGAGCGGAACTATCTCTGGATATCCATCCGTGGAAAACTTTAACGAATTATTGGTTGTTCGTAGTTCCACTCCTCACTTACAGGGATACTACTCCTTACTATACCTTCGTGGTGACGTTAAAGTGTTCTCGCTTTGTGTTCCTCTTAAACGCGCTGGCGCATGCGCAGTACGCCTACATGGCAAATTTGAAACCACTGATGTAAGTTTAAAGTCCATTTGGTGCAAGATTCTTCGACTTGAATGAACACATTACCATTACCTCGCACCTTGCGTTCAATTAAACTGTGTGAAAAATTCGATATTTTCTGTACTATTTCAAACCGTATATGTTGAATGTACATGTTAATAATGTCTGTACTTCGGACTAGGGCTGCGTATTCTATTCTTGTATTTCAAAATAAAGCGCAGATTTCATTATTCGATATTATTTAATTTCATTTACCCTAATAAATGTATTCGAAACATTTTTTTCATATTTTTAAAGAATTTTGCTTCATAACTTTTTCAAGTATGGGGCAATTAATTTCAAGTTTACACACTCAATAAATCAAAGTAACTGTTTTAATCAGTACTTGGTATCCACCTTGATTTATTGGTTATGGGGGTTATTAGGTTGATTATTGGTGGTGTCGTCAAGCCGGTTCGTCCGTGATCCGCCGCTTGAAGGTTACCTTGATGGGAGAGCCGGTTCGAGAGGAATCGTAGCTCTCGGTGTTGCGATGGGCCGTTTCGAGAGGAACCGAAGCCCGCTGTTGGTTGTTGTGGTCGTTTACTGTTATTTCCCGCTTTTGGGTGACCGTGGTGGAAGGAGGTCTCGAACAAACCATCCATGGGTGGGAGCCGTCACCTTTTTTTTTAAGGAACCGAAAAGTCCCTTTTTAAGGTGGGTAGAAGAAAGCAGAGGAGGATCGGCCTAGTTTACAAAACTAGGCTTCGTCTAAGAGCACCTACTGCCGCTTGGAAGGAGGAGTTGCAAAAAGTGGACCGACCCTTTGAAGGAAGCAAAGAACAATTTTTAGAATCAATACGCGAGACACAAAACTCGGATTATGAGCCTAATGGCTATGTTGTGAATATAATAGAACAGTAGTCCTTTAAATAATCGGGTAAACGCGGTGCCACTGAAAAGAGGTGATGCACTTGACACGAAGGTAGCTGACCTGAGTCAAGGCGCTCTCGAAATCCAGGTGCACGAAGGATACACAATTAACGTATGCGCTCTTCTGAGAGAAGTAGAGAGAGAGAGAGAGATTTTCTCAAGGCTTATATTTATTTTCTGAAAACAGACCCTTTTCCGAGTACTGGAATATCCCGATGTCGTAAATTTCTCACCTTTGGATGAATCTTCGCCGCTTTTTGGACAGGTTGCACACGAATTTACGAGTGTCCTCTCCTAAGAAGGTAAGATGCTCAAAAGGTTATAAATTTTACAACTGCCTACCTTCTTGGCCCCGGTTACAAGAAATTTATCTTGTCCATGACGTCTGAAATCGCAGACGAAATTTTAATATCTTAAAATTATGGCCTTTTATTACCTTTAAAGGTTCGACTTTCTCGATAATATTTTATAAGTTTAAGAGGCTTTTTCTCGCTATATCGTTATGCTCGATAAAATAAAAATGCCCGACAAAATGAATTTAGGATTCAAAAATCGCCCTAAAAGAATCACGTGAAAGTTCGGTTTGTACGAAACAACGATCGCACGAACTCTACAATTTAAAAGAGACAACCTTCTACGGACTGGTTTCAAACGAATTTACGTTTGTCCACTCCTCAAAGGCACTAACTTTTCTCAAAAATATTGAAGCTGGAATTTCTTTCAGAGACACTAGAGTTAAGTCTTAGAAGAGAGAGAGAACCCTCTCCTAAGAAAGCCCGGCGAGTTGCCTCGCCCACCCCAACTGTCTTTTTAGGGCCGTGTTGCTACTTTTATAGCCCGTGCCCTTCTCTCATCTCCCAAGATGCATGGAAAAGTGCATCGTGGGAGATTTCGGAGTTTGCGCTCTTCGAATGCTCCTAAGATGATGCAATTTTATGTGCATCATCCCAGGAGTTTCTACGGTTGCCTGCATCCAGAGTCAGGGACGTAACCCGCTGGTTACATCGGTCCAAGGGGCTGTCTTCCTGCTTGGCTGTTTGTTCACTTAGCTAAGTGGCCAGGCTCGTCCATAATTCCAAGATTTATAGTCCTCCCAAGATTCTTTGGTCTTACTTGGGTGAAGCCTCGAGGCCTCGTCCCCAGCTTTCTTTTGCGGTCGTTCTTGACGCTCCTTTTGTGCGGCCGCTTTCTCCTCTAGGATAATATGTGCCTTCTCTTTCCGGATTTCGAGGTACCGTAGCCATGGGTCGGTAAGTCTCAGTTTGTTTGTGGCTTCGTCGTTTATTTCGAGAAGATTTTCCTCCGCCTTTGAGAACCAGGTAATCGCTTTCTCGGATTTCTCCACCTTTTTCTCTTACAAATTGAAGCGCATTTAGGGTCACTTCTCGTACGATCTCCTGCTCTATCTTCTTTCCTTCTCTGGTCGTAGCCTCCTTCATTGACCCCTCCTGTTCATCACTATAGAGGTCGATGATTGGTATGTCTGGCTTCTCATTAATTTGCGGTGTTTTTGCTCGAAGCACATTTTCACCAGTTCCCTGTAGGTTGTTGCGGGCGTACGTTACTTCTCCGATCTCACATGCAGTTTTTTCCTCCTCCGTCAAGTCGATCACTGGAATCGGCTCCTCTTCTACTTCAGGGAACTGTGTTTCAAAATGCCGCACGTCTCGTGCTACATGAAATATATTTAAGTACCCTTGAGTTTATGGGTTTCCATCCCCTCTTTCGCATTTCTCTCGTCTGTATTTACGAAGATCGCAGGCATGAAATGGTCCCCTCTCTCGGTCACTTTCCTCGTTCCACAGGATGAAGACATTTGTGGCGATTTGTTTCTTTATTTTGTATGGTCCTTCATACAGCGATAGGAATTTAGCCATTGTTCAATTCGTGGTATTGGATACATTGCACGCTTCTGCAAGTACCCATTCACCAATGGAATAGGTGACGCCCCTTTTATTTTTATTCAAGCGACCTAATAGCTTTTCTCTTTTTCTCTTGATCCGATCTTTGAGGACCATTATTTGTTCTTGTATATTTGTTTGTGGGTGGGGCGGTGTTGCAGGTAGCAAGTTCTTCCACCAACGCTTCGGTTTGCGTCCCCAAAGCGCCTCGTAGGGGGTCATCTCCGTCGTTTCATGATTGGATTCATTGATCATTGTTTCAATTTTCTTTAATTGGTGGAACCAACTGTTGTGTTGTTCCGAAGGGAGGAGCTTACGGAAGAGTCTTGACAATTCTCCATTTACTCTCTCGACCATGTTGGATTGTGGATGTCGGATTGATGTCAGGATCATTTTCATTTTTCTCTCTTCGAGGGCTTGCCGTCATTTCTTACTAGTAAACTGAGTACCCCTGTAAGAGAGTACTCTCTCAGGTCTTCCAATGTTTTCAGAAAACTCGTCTAGTTTTTTGATAGCGTCCTCGCTCGTTGCACTCTTTAACGGGTATATTTTTGTATATTTCGTAAAGGTTTCTACCATAACCAGCAGGTGTTCATATCCATATTTCGTTTTTGTAAGAGGTCAAAAGAAATTAATGCATACGAGATCTAATGGACCTTGGAACAAAACTGGCTCTAACAGGGCTTGCAATGCTTGTGTTGAGACCTTGTTTCTCTGACAGGAATCACATGCGGCTACGATATTTCTTGTTAGTTTAGCCATTTTAGGACTATAGAACGATTCGTGCAAGATATTATAGGTTTTTTCTGCTCCCGGATGGCCATATGAACAGTGACACTCTTTAATGATCATTTTTATTGAGTCTTTAGGCACGTATATTCGTTAATCTCGTACATTAAAATGATATAAAACATCCTCAAAAAGAGTAAATCTTTTACTTTTGTTATTTTTCTTTTTATTTATCGTTCGTTGTATTTTCTGGGCATTTTTGTCAGTGTGTTGTTGTTGTGGAATGCCTCGGATCTTTTCTTTAATTTCTGGAGTCCACGTGTAGTCTAAAGTATTGATGACGACTCGAGTTTCCCCTCGATATTTTTTATATTCTCCTTCTTCCTTTAATCTGCTTTAGACGTCGGCCATGACATTTTGTGTGCCTGGCAGGTGTTCAATTTTTATTTTGTAATCTTGGATTGCCAAGATCCAACTTGTTAATCTTGCATTTACAAATCAGCAGGTTTTTAAAAAAGTGAGCGCAAGATGATCTGTGTGACTGACGATATTTGCTCCGTGTAGGTATGTCCTGAAGTTCTGTAACGCCCACACAATCGCCAGTAATTCTTTCTCGGTGGTGAAATATGTTAATTCCAGGACCTTTAATGTTCGACTTGCCAGAGTTATTATTTCTTTTTCGTCCCTCTCATTTAGTTGATAAAGCACTGCTCCTAATGCATAGTCACTTGCATCGGTTTCCAGGTAATAGCTCTTCTTTGGATCCGGAAAATATAACATGATTGATCCGCTAAATAGTTTCTTGACGCATTCAAAACTTTTCTCTGCTTCTTTATTTCAGTCCCATTTTGCTCCTTTCTTTATGAGCTTCAATAGTGGTACTGTTTCAGCTGCATGTTTGTCGCTGAATTTAGAATAAAAATTAATTAATCCAAGAAATCCACGCAGTTGCTTCACATTTCTTGGTGCTAGAAATTCCTGGATATTATTAATTTTTTCTGGGTCTGGTTTGATCCCTTCGGTGGTTAGGATAAAGCCGAGAAATTTTGTTTCAGTCTGGAAAAAGTGTGATTTTCTCAGATTCAGCGTCAAATTATTTTCGTTGAGTCTTTCTAAAATTTCTTCAAGATGCGTCAGATGTTGTTGATTGCTTTCTGACGTTATTAAAGTGTCATCCACAAAGGTTATAATATGTTCACCCATGCCTAAGAGCGCGTGATCAAGCCCTCATACGAGTGCCGCGGTGCTGGTTTTCAAGCCGCGGTACTGAAACGCTGTGTATTGACGCGATGCTGGGTGTAATGGCACCTGCCAGAAGCTGCTAGTCATGTCCAGATTCGTCATTATGTTCATCCCCTTACACTTTTGGAATAACACTTCGGCTGATTCTGGAGACTCCCAGTCCTCGATTAAAATTTCATTCAGCTTTCTAGCATCTGGGCATAAACGAATCGTACCATCCTTTTTTATGACGGGCACTAGGGGATTAATGTATGGGCTCCTCGAGCGTTGAATGACGCCCATATTTAACATTTTCTGGATTTCATTGTCGACTTTTTCTCTGTGGGCCATTGGAATCGGATAACTTCTTCCAATGAACGGTTGCCCTTCTCGTACCTTGAGTACGTGTTGATATTTTGTAAGAAGTCCAGGTTCCCTGCGAAAAACTCGTCGATTTTTCCATAATATGTTTCCAAGTTGTTCTCGTTCAGCGTCGGTAATGTTGCCGCATTCTGTTAATTTTTCTTCGATTTCCTTTCACTCTATCTGGATCGGAAGATCATTTGTAGTCTCACAGTCCGCGTCCGTATTTTCTTTTAATTCCAATGTGTCACTCATGATGAATTTAAGATGAGTTAGATTGTATTGTCCCTCTGGCCCCTTTCTATCTTCATCTTGTAGAATCCTTATCGCCGGTTTTCCCATTAAATAAGGGAACGTGAGTGTTCTTCTGTCTAAATCGATTTGTGTCTTATAATCGGCAAGTTTTTCTATGCCGATTATGCATGTTCTCGTAAGTCGTGGTACTACAAGAAATGCCAATTGTATGATTATACCGGGTAATTGAACGTCCGCGTATATCTGCTTGTTTAGTCTCACCACTTTGCATCCAATGAGGCCTGCCACTGCCACGCCTGATAATGGTAGACATGGATATTTCTTGAATCGTTCCTTGTTCTTGTTTAGAAACTCTTCAGAAATGCACGCATATTTCGTTTGCGTTCAGCCAAATATCTGTCTAATTTAGACATACTTTTTTCTTTTATGTCGATTTTCATTTTCGACAACATTTGGTCCAATTCACTCATATTTTGGGGCACATACTTTTGACTTGTAGGGGGAGGTAGATATACTCTCTTGACATTTTTGTCACCTTTAAAGAAGGCCGCGACTCATTTTTGTTGGTCCATCGTGGACCCTGCTTTTGTACAAAATTCTAATGTGTGGATATCGTATGATCCTACTCTTTTTTAATTTGAAAAACCTTATGCCTTTTTTTAAACTCGACTGCCCCATGTCGGGCGCCAATTGTAACCACGCAAATGTCTGATCCTTACTATGAAGGCTATATCGCGAGAGTTAACTAAATGAGGGATAAGTAATTCCAGCTTATTCTAAAGAACATTAAAAGTAATCAACATACGGGACAAAGGTCAATCGAGTAAGGCATGAGATTCTTGCATGATACTGACAATTTATTCAAAAATACCTAATCTAACTCTTACATAGTCTTCCCTATTTCCTAGCTATTTCTTTTATATTCTAATTTTTTGGAAATTCAATATATTTCGGGATCGCGTGCCGTACCTAGACTACGTCCAACCTCACAATTTTTTATTAGCCGATAACGAATAATTTCAACATTATATCCATAGATGCTAGTCACAATTTAAATTTATATTTAATCGATTATGCCGATTCTCTTAATCTCTCGAATACAATTCATTTATTTCTTAAAAGGGTCATTGACCTAAGATTTTCTATGACAATTCTAAAAATCTATACACGAGAGGTCAAACTCGGATTATGAGCCTAATGGTTATATTGCTAATACAAAAGAACGGTAGCCCTTTCAATAAACAGGTAAGCGCGGTGCCACCAAAAAGTTTTTTTCAAAAATCAATCAAAAATTCACTTTACGCGAAGGCAGCTGACCTGAGTCGAGGCGCTCTCGGACTCCAGGTGCACGTAGTATATAAAGTTAGAGGCTGCACTCATCTAAAAGAGAGAAATAAAGAGATCCTCTCAAGGCTCGTATTCATTTTCCCAAAACAGACCCTCTTTGGAGGGCTGGACTATCCCCGATGCCGTAATTTTCTCACCGTTGGATCAAGCTTAGCCGCTTTTTCGACAGGATGCACTCGAATTTACGAGTGTCCACTCCTAAGAAGCTAAGATGCTCAAAAGGTTGTAAATTTTATAACTGCCTACCTGCTTGGCCCCGGTTTCAAGAAATTTATCTTGTCCGTGACGTCTGGAATCGCAGTCAAAATTTTCTTTTTTTGAAAATTACGGTACTTTATTACCTTCAAAGGTTCAACTTTCTTTATGCTATTTGAACGACTGAAAGGTTTTTCCTCTCTATATTTTAATGCTCAATAAAATAAAATTTTCCCAACAAAATTCAAAGATCACCTTGAAAGGATCACGCGAAAGTTCGGTTTGCACGAAGCAAAGATCGCACAAGCTCTATAATTCAAAAGTAAGAACCTTCTACCGACTGGTTTCAAACGAATTTACGTTTGTCCACTCCTCAAAGGAACTGACTTTAGTCAAAAATAGTGAGGCTGGAATTTCTTCCAGAGACACTAGATCTAAGTCTTAGAAGAGAGAGAGAACCCTCTTCTAAGGAAGCCCGGCGAGTTGCCTCGCCCACCCCAACTGATGTTTTA
>JAAAKG020130170.1:0-37810 GCA_010014905.2 Druon quercuslanigerum | reverse complement strand
TTGAATATTGAAGATCATCTTGAAATATTTTATTGTTCTTTTCTTCGTTATTATCAACATTGTATTGCATAAATGAACATTTTTTTCGCATTTTCATTTAAAACAAATATGCAAAAATGATAAATTAAAATATTTCTTTGTATTAAAGAAATATCATCAAAGTAATTAGTTCCTTAATTTGAGGCATGATTTTTTTCCCATCATACAATATTTACTCAATTCAAATAAACGTATCCTTGGTTTGAAGAAAAGAAATGAAGCAAATTCATTTCCTTGGATTCAGGATTTTTTCAGTGCGCATAAAATTATAATTTTTCACTTATTTGTTTTAAAATTTGGCTACATAGCAAGTTTCCAGTTTTTAGAATTCATTATTCTCATTATTCATCAGTGTTTGATATAAAATCTATTTGTTGTAACGCAAGCAAGGAATTTTCGCTTATCAAAGCATGTATATAATGCAGTAAGTGACCAATTCCAAAACAATAGTAAAAAGTCATTATAATTTCCTAAACTTCATTAGTTATTTCTGAGGTTTAAAATTTTGCCGAAAATTTGGTGAATTTGACAGTGCTTGCCATAAGCTTATCTTTAGCTCATTTAAATCTCGTCGTCGGCTCGCCTCCAACTCACCCTCGACTTGTCTACAAGTTCCCTTCGATCCGCCTCTGGCTCATACGGCTAACTTCACACTTATGCGGACTTGCCCACTTTTCGTAATTGTAGTACAAGATACTATTCTCCACAAAAGTTTATTTATGCAAGGTGGAAACGCTGGGACTTACCCAAAGGTATGCAACCCCGCATGCACGCCCATAAGGATATCATTGGCGTGTAAGACGAGTTGCATACATTTTGGTAAGCCCCAGCGTGTCCGCCCTGTATTTAAGAGCTGTTTACAGCGCTCTGAGTACAAAAAGTACAACATTAATGTTTTAATGGTTCCCCAAAACTCTGAAAAAAAACTCAAGGGATTTAAAGTTCGGATTCGTTAAAGTTTCAGACTTCCAGAATATAAATTTCTTCATTTTTATTGTTTTTTATTCAAAATAATTGAAAATTATTTGCTGGCTTTGAATCACGATAACTCAGTTAAAAAAAGATAGGGCATTTTTAAAATAATAGTTGGAAAGCCTTTGAAATTCTACGTCTAGTAATGTCAAACAGTAATAAGTTTTCAAAAAAAATTCTAGATTTTTAAAAATTTTGTACCACAACTTCAACTTTTAGCATGACCTAGGAAAATTGTTACAAAAATCTGAAAATCATACGACATAGAGCCTGAAATTTTCTCTTTAATTTAAGCTAAAGAAACTTTAAAAGTCTTGATCGGTTCCCGAGATACGATTAAAAATGTTCAATCGTATCTGAGTTGAGTTTTAGTCCACGATCACGGTTCTCGGCCGGTCTGTTGCTCACCTCCTTCGTTGAGGCAGGACCGAATAGGCCACGCACATTTATATGAAAAAGACTCAAAAATATTGAAACTAAATAATAATGGAATTTTAGGCTCTATGTCGTATAATTTTCAGATTTTTGCAACAATTTTCCTAGGTCATGCTAAAAGTTGAAGTCGAGGTACAGAATTTTAGAAAATCTAAATTTTTTTTATAACTTATCACGTGCTGTATTCTTTTCAGCAGATCAAAAAAATATGTTTGACATAACTAGACGTGGAATTTCATAGACTTTCTAAATGTTTTTTTGTAAATGTCCTATCATTTTTTTTCGCTGAGTTATCGTGGTGCAAAGCCAGCAGTGATTTTTAATAAAGCTTGCGTCAATTAATCTCATAATTTCCTACGGTAGTGTAATATTTTGATATTAGAAAAATTTCTCTGAATCAATTTTAATTTTTTGAATGTAATAACTATTTAAAACTTTATATTTTCAGCTGTTTTGACTTTGGAAATTTTAATTACAATGCTGAATTATTCAATTTTGAACTCTTTTAATTATAAATAATACAATTGCAATTATTTTGAATTTTAAAGGATCCACCTTTAAACGTTTTAATCTAATAATATTTCAAATTTTATTGTTTTGAAATTTTCCAGTTTCGAAATTGAAATATGAAATCATTTAATTTCTAGATACTTAAATTTTCAACAAAACTATTTTCTAATATTGTTTTTGAATTTTACAAATTAATTTTTAAATTTTCTCAGTTTTTAATGTTTTTTTAGAATCCTCCAGTTAGTTAATTTTTAGATTTTGTTCCCTTTTTTTAATGTAATTTTTGGTCCCTTTCTTTAAAAAAATCTGCTTAAAAAAAGAGACAAAAAGTGAACAAAGTCTATATACTTTTGTTCATTTTTTGAAAAATATGGCAAATTTTTTCTCTTTATTAAAGATTTTGATATAAAATTTTTTTAAATTTAAAATTTAAATTGTTTATGAGAAATTCTAAATTAATACCTTTAAAACTGACAATTCAAATTTAAAAATCTTAAAACATTCACTGAAAAAAGATTAGTGGGGCCAACTAATAAAATTGGTAGGATAACTAATTTAGTTAGTAGATAATGGTACTGCTATTTAGTTAGTTGTAAGGACCATTTTTGTTAGTTGGGGCGCGAGTAGTTGCCGTTACTATCTAATTAGGTAGGCTAACTGCTTTGGTTTGTTACAGCCACTAGTAGGCACTAGTGGGCAAGCGGGAATATTTTTTAGGACATCTTATAGGGACGCTGATATCAGTTCAGCTATGAAAAGACGTGTTAAAAAAATATGTACCTATCCCCACTAGGCTCTTTCTAATTGCAGATGCACTTTGAAGGTTAGGATTTCCAAAAAAATTTTTAACTCGTTTGATTTTACAATTTTTCATACATACCTTTGAATGCTTCAAAATAATCTCCAAAGCCTAAACTTTACCACATTTTCAATACTTCCATCATTTTTATTCAAAAATAGCCATAATCCAACAAGACATCAGGTGAGCAGCGACTTATGACGGCCATACCTAAACGTTTTACATTGTTTTACCATAGGTATGTTGGTACCTTTTTCGCATTCTCAATCGTACCAAGCAAGCTAGCAAATAAAATAGTTACGCTACCTACTTTAACTTGTTAGAGAAATCAATTTGTGGTACAGATGACCAATTAATTAGTAACTTGTACTACTAAAACATTACTAACGTAAACTAGTCAGCGTACTATACACGGCTTCCTAAATCCACTATTTGCTTAGTTGGTTTTACTATCTGAACAGTTGTGAAAACCAATAAATGCTTTAATAATAAAAAGGTAGTAGCCCCAACTATTCATTTTTCTCATTGTTGTACAATATTTCAAATCGAAAATGCTCACAACGAGAAAATCAAGATAGAATCAACATAAAATTGGAGGATTTTTTTGTTTGAAGTATAAAGCTTTTTTGGTTACAAATTTAAGTAGCTATCTACTTCAGTTAATAAATTTAAAAATAAATTGTATGTTGCTTGATAAAGGAAGGCCGAATTAATACCTTGAGACATTGAATATACCATCAAGATGTTAAAATGAGCAGTAAGATTCTTATCGGAATGATGAAATTGTAAACAAAAATTATTTAATGAGAATTCATGATTCTTAAAATCATCTTTCACATTTAGTAATTATCTTGTAAATTAAACAGAAAAGTTAGATTCTCTAAATTCCAGACCATCAAGTTTTATAGGTTATTTACGCCGCGCGAACACCTACCTATTTCTTTAACTATAGTTTTATAGTTAGTTTTCTATATATAGAGAAATATATTAGAATTTTAGAAATTCTGGTTTAATTATTTAGTAAACGCAATCATTTTTTCGTTTGAAAATTTTCAATATTTATCTCTGATGTCACTTTTTACTCCCTAGGAAGTGAAAAAAGCTTTCATGTATGAGTGTTATAAAAAATTCATTATTTAGTTGCTTTTAATGTTTTTAAAAATTAATCTTGATGTAAGCTTCTTAACCTCGGTCGATTTTCAAATAGGTCATCGCGTCTGGCGTAAATAAACAACATTACGTATTGACGTTGTTCAACTTACTTTAACGGTATTTCTGGTAAAAAAAAATTTTAATTTTCATAATTTTTTACTCGAAGGTGAAGTTAATAACCTAACGAAATTCTATATAAATTTACATTAAAAATAAAAAATAATACTCAAAATAAGTTTATCGCTTTAAAATAGATAATGAGGTCCCGTATTCCAATTTTACTCGAATCTAACAAAATTTTTCTAAATTCAAGGAGTATCCATTTTAATTTATTTTTGTTACTGTCTGACACGCTATTCAAATATTTCTTTCATGCATTTTTCAAAAAGAAGTCGCTGTAGTAAACTAGAAGAATAAATTAAATGAAAGATAGAAACATTTCTAATACTTCAACAAGAAATAATGATTTTTAATTAAACATCTTTTTTTGATTAATTTTCTCAGACAATGCATTTTTGCCGAATCATAAATCAGTACAATTCTTACGTCTTCTGAGGCCAAAAGCATTATGTTTGTATGAAATACAAATATCTTGAATATCAAGATTAATCCGTCAAATGAGATAGCAATGGGTATATAATATATTTCTACTCTGATGAAAGATCTTTTCGGATATTCGTTATAGTTCGTTATAGCTCACGAAATGAGAATCATTATTCGTAATCTGCTTTTCACATTAGCTGTTTTTCTTAATTCTTTTGGTAAGTTTAATAACATAATATCATATCTGAATTTATTACTAACTATATACTGAACTGCTTTCAACTTGGACTTTAAATTCTGGAATTCCATCTAGACCACAGGTGACCAAAATTCTGAAACAAATTTAAACCATATTTGGTTAATTTGAAGCGGGAAAAATACTAAAAGTAATTCGATTGCTTTCTATTTTGGACCTTGATCATGGCAGAAAAAATAGTTAAAGTTGAAAACAGATTTTGTAGGACATAAACTGAAACAAAATTGAAACCCTAACAGACCATTGATTTAATTAACCCAGACCTGAGTAAGAATTTAGGCCCTACTTTGAAGCCTTAACTCCTATCTCAGTAGGCGCTGGAATCAGTGAAGTAGGTTTTAAATAAGCAGCGATTTTGATGTACTTTAGACCCTACTTTGAGGCTTAAAGTATCCGAAATAGGCTGTTTTCCACGTTTAGCCTCAAAGTAGGGTCTTATTTATGACAAATTAGACCCTCTTTTAAGGCTCAAACTACTCTTTGTAGGACTTGTGACATCGTAACAAGCTCTCTATAATTTCAGATTAATGAATAAAAATTAAAAATTTTAATTTATTTATTATTTATAGTATTTTTTGATTATTTTTTTAAGGATGCAATGCAAGTTTGTTCTGTTTTTTGAGAAGTATTCGCCGTTATACGCTTGAGAAGAATTTAAGGCTACATATTTAAATTTAATTCTGTATTATTTATTACTTAAACGAAGACAATGTCAAACTTGTCGACTTCAACAAAAATATATTTTTATCTCTTTATTAAGCAGACTTTTAAAAACTCGGTCAGGATCATAATTAATCTACCTATACTAAAATATACAAATATTTAGTTCAAGATTCAACCTAATATTTATCAGGAAATAAGTTAACATTAACCCTTAAATGGTAACGTCATTTTCGGTTCCCTTACATAGTAACGCTGGGTCACTTGTATCTGCCGCTTTAAAAAGTGCTCTAAAAAATTGGGCAAAATTCATAAAATCTCATCAACTATCGTAGTATAAAGATCAATCACTATATTGCCGACTTGATTATTTGTTTAGGCAATATAATAAAACAAACAAATAAAAACTCTCCAAGCTAGCAAGGGGATAAGCTTCGAGCGAAGCACGAGTGACCCAGGGTTACCATTTAAGGGTTAACAATAACATGACTGGTTTTATAACCAAGTGTCTCGTCGTCCCAAAATTTTAGATAAGTAGTCAATTATTTTTCATGTTCATAGATTTTTTTCATAGATAAAGTGGTAGACACGTGCAAAGTAATATTTCTGTAAGTAAATATATCAGAAAATTCTTAATCAAAAAAGTGGTACTGTTCCTTAGAAAAAAATTATTTTCTTTACGAAATCATGTTTTGCAAATAAATGAATCATAATATAATGACTTATTAATCTACAATATTTAGTAATTTTCCACAATTAATATTATTCTCTTACAAATTTTCAGCATTTTCAGTTAAGAGAAAATATTTTTCTGTGATTGATCATTGCAAAGAAGTATTTATTTATATATCAATATGTAACGATAATCAGGCTGAATCTTAAATTTAAAATTTTTGTTAAATGAAAGTGAATGCAGTCAATAAGATGACCAATGAGTGAAATTGACCTGAGTAATAAATAAGTTTTACTTTATTTTCATGAAGTTCGAACATTGTAGGCTAAAAAGATTCAAAGTAGCTTCAGAGAGGTATTACAGCGTCAAAGTAGGTTCTTGAATATGAAAACTTTAGCATCTTAAAATTCAAAGTCCCTAAAAGTTAAAAGTTTAAAGCAGGGGCTATATGTTTAAATAGCTTCAAAGCAGTTTCTACAAGGAAAAAAATTCTGGAGGCGAACGAGTAAATCGAGAATATGTTAAACTCAAAGAAAGTGTCCGCTTAGATCAGGTAAAAAGTTTAGTTAAATTTGTTAACATTTAGTTACTTTATATAAATTGTTCTTGTAAATCAGAAATTTTAAAAAAATTGCTAATTTTAGGAAAATATTATTTTGGACAGATTACTTTTAATATTATTATCTTTAGATTATAAAAACATTTAGTTGTTACAGCAATATAATATCTTACAGTAGCCAATTCTTCGCCGGGTATCGAAAATCTGGTTTAAATATAGTTACCTCCTACAATGGATACACTTGTGAATTATTATCACCGCAACTCAAATTCTATTTAATAATAACATTTTCACACATTTTAAGTGGTAAAAAGCGTTTAATTGACAAAAGTAAATCTCAACTGTCGCTGCTCTTGATTATACTGACACCATTTTATTTCGCTGCTCCCATAATGCACCGGTGCTCTCCCGATAATTCCTTCAGACACCTGTATCGAAAATGGTCAAACGCATTCATTTTCGCTGATCCAGGGATCTTTCTAAATTCCTTCGTTCGTTTTCAGCTAAATGTTTAACTGCAATAAGTAATAATATACTTTCAAAGTAGGATCTTAATTTCGACTCGCGAATTTCGGTTTAATTATTGCAGAGGGTCGCTTTTATCATCCATGATGAATTAATTGATCATAACGGACGGTCGATTTAATCAAAGCAAAGGATCGAGTGCATAATCCTGGATGGTAAACTTAATGATCCCAATGGGATACCTTGAGTATCGGTTGCCCATGTTTGGTTTGACATTTCATGGCAAGCTAGCACCTAGTTTTATTGCCAACTATGGCTCTAGCTTTAATCTCTGCAAATATTTCTATACATCTATTTCTTCTTGCAGAATTAGGTTCATCGTCCGAATATAAGGAGGAAGATGTGCGGGGTTCTGAATCGGTTCCTGCTTCTTATTACGGAGATGGATATGGTAATTTAATACCACTGATCGCAGGAAGTTTTCATGCTGTATCATTCGATACGCATTATATTGTTGGAATATATATTGGAGAAAATATTCATCCAATGTATGATAGTGATAGACGACAAATTTTAATAAGACGTCAGGGCAACTACCAGGTTATAATGAACCAAGAATTACGAGACAAATATCACCATGTCTTCGTGAACTTTCATTCGCCTACGCTATCAGGCACGTCCACTCTATCAAGCTCGCCTACGTCATCAAGAAGGTCTGCGTCACCAAGCTCGCCTACGTCATCAAGCTCACCTCGGTCATCAATCTCACCTAAGCTATCAAGCTCGCCTAGGTCATCAAGCTCACCTAGGTCATCAAGCTCACCTAGGTCATCATGCTCGCCCCCATCATCAAGATCACCCACGTCATCAACATCATCTACGTATTGGCCGCTGTACTTGCCACGGCGCACGTACCGTGCTTCCTTAAATCCGAGACCCACTCAAAGACGCAGACACAATTCAGTCTAGGCACACGGAGAAAAATAGATGTTTAAACGTAGTTTAAAATTAAAATTTCCTAAAACTTTAAATGTGATTCCCTGGTTTGCCTGGGTTTCTCGGTTTGTGAAAATCATAACAACAAATTTCTTCATTTCATGGTTCAAACTAAATTTTTATTTTGGTTGTACACAAAAACTTTTTTAATAACCTGAATGACAGTGATCTTAATGTCACTAAATACTTTAGATAAAATCAGTTTTAATTAAAATCGGGTTGAAACGTTAACATGTATATACTCTTCGCTATCTAACTTGTCAGTTAAAGTTAAAGCATAATTGTTTAGATATTTGTATTTCATAAGATTAGTCTGCTTACGGTATGTAAACAATTTTTATTAAATAAAGTGTCTTTTATTTCGCAACGAAAAAAACCAATAGTATGTTATAAAGTTGAATAATATGTTCCATAATAATATGTTATTTATCAATAATATTAATAATATTCTCATTACTTCGTCGCATCTGTGTCCTCTATTATACTGTTCCAAGTATTAATTAATTAATTTATTAGCGGACACAATAAGGATCAAATTCTTGTTGAATAAGGAGGGCAAGAATTCAAACTTAAAACCGCATGTCTTTCATAGGTTATAGGTGTATTTTTTAAAGATAAACTTTGTTGAATCAAACACATATTTCTTTGAATCGATAATATAATTATATCATTACGATGTATTTTACCTGAATCCGGATAAAAATGTTAAGAATAATTGTCGACTACATATTGCAAACACTTCTGAATTGGGTTCTCATTGCATAAACTTTTTCATTGAATTGACTATACTGAATCGTGTCTACGTCTCTGAGTAGGTCTCGGACTGGATGAGGCATGGTACGGATGTTGTGGCAAGTGCACGGGCGAGTACATAGACGATGTTGATGACGTGGGCGATCCTAATGAAGTAGTTGATCTTGATGACGTAGGCGAGCTTGATGGCATAGACGTTCTTAGTGATGTAGACGTTCTTGATGACTTCAAAGTTCTTGATGGCCTAAACGTGCTTGATACAAGTACCACTGCAGTTGTCTCTA
The DNA here is from genome assembly GCA_010014905.2 of Druon quercuslanigerum. NCBI lineage: Eukaryota > Metazoa > Arthropoda > Insecta > Hymenoptera > Cynipidae > Druon > Druon quercuslanigerum. The sequence continues at coordinate 28,714 of JAAAKG020130170.1, read as the reverse complement.
GTGGAGGGGAGGTGATAATCCTACTTGGCGCGTTTCCAGGCGGCGGATAGGGGAATTCTCGCTGGAAACAGAGGGTAAGGCGGAAATAAAATACGCCTCGCGGATCAAACACACTTAGAACCTCAAGTCAAGGCGTGAACAACCGTGCCGAGGACTGAGTGGTACCAAGGAGTGGTGCCTCAAACAGTGTCTCTAGGATACCAGGTCGCCCCCTATAGTATCTAGACCTTACCCTCGCTTGCGGGGCTCTGCGGGGGTGAGGAGTTGGGAGGTCCTTTGGACGTTACGGAGGAGGTGGACAAGAGAAATGTCAGTTAACAAGGTGGAAATTGCTGAGATGGATGTCAAACTCTCAGAGACATACCATCTCTTAGAAGAGTTTCAAAGCACCATAAAGCATTTGTGGAATTTAGTAGTGAAAAGAAGAACATGTGGCTCTCAATAAGGGATCCTGCACCAACTCAGAGATAACTCTATCACGACCGAAGGACTTCGTAGGGATCTTGTGGAGATCGTTGACAGAACAAAGAGAAGGAGGGCCCGAAAACATAAGGCCAAGAGGAACGGAAGCCAAAGTGGGACTCAGACGGAAGAGACCGTGGAAACTCCCACTACCCATCCTTAGAAGCGAAAGAGGGAGCCTACTCCCTTTGAGGCTACTTGCCTCAAAGGGAGTAGTACCTCAAGGTCAATGACGACGAAGCAGAGGACCCGCGCTGGAAAAGCGACAACCTGAACTCCCAAAAAGGATGAGGGAGGGCTGCGTCTGCACCAAAGGCAAGAGAAAGGGAAATGAAGCAGAGGCCATCTAGTCCCCACGCGGTTCTTATCAAACTGGCGAAAGGTCTTCCCTACGCTGAGGTCCTTAGAAACCTCAAGCAAAAAGTAAAGCCTGACGCTCTTGGACTGAAGATCAACGGCGTCAGAGAGACCAGAGGCAGAGAGGTCTTGGTGGAGCTAGGACCTGCAGTGGACGGCAGAACAAAGCTGTCCGCTGCTTGGGGACAGGGGACAAGTACGCGAACTCGTCCCCCGTGTTGAGGTCGAGGTGCTGGACCTCGACACAGTAACGGAGAAGGATGAGGTGGAAGCTGTCATTCGTAAAGACTTTGGTGAGGTTACGTGAGGCGAAATGAAGGTTGGCTTCACTAAGAATCCCTTCAGGGGCAATCTGAGGGTCTTCGTAGAAACGAGGGAGGAGTTTGCCGCAAGGCTAGTGCGGACAGGACACCTAAAGATAGGATGCGTGTCATGCCGCGTATGCAGAAAGACGGAGGTCCACAGGTGCTACCGCTGCCTAGGCTTCGGCCATATAGCAGCCGGTTGTCAGGGTCCCGACAGTATAAGGGCCTGCTGGAGATATGGTAAAGAGGGCCATAGGGCTGCAACGTGCGAAAGCACACCGCAGTGCTACCTCTGCGCCGCAAAGGAAGGAATGCCCCGGATAGACCATCACCCGCGGACGATGCGGTGCTTAGCGTATATAGAGGCAGCCTGGTTGAAGAAGTCTCCCGAACGCACAACCTAAATACATAGCTGGGTGGGTCCGATAAGAAGTCCAAACCTGCAGAGGAAGCCCAAGTTGGGATAGAAGAGGAGAGCCGAGGCACGGCTAGAAAACGGCACCCCCCTGAAGCAATGCGAAAGCGGTTCCGGGGGGGAAGTATGCCAAGGAAAAAGGGTGGTGTTTCGTAGTGGGTCGTTGGTAGCATCATTACAGTGATCAATTAAGATCTTTGTCTATATTTATATACACTAGGATCGCTGTAGTGATGCTATCAATATCCCCACACTACCGAGAAGTGCGGACCCTTCTTGCTGTGTTATAAGAACATTTTTGAAGAACATGCTTGATGACGTAGACGATCTTGGTGGCGAGGACGAGCTGGATGGTGAGGACGATCTTAATGACGTAGGCAAAAAAAAGTTCACGAAGACATGATCGTAATGGTCACTTAATTGTTGGTTCATTAGAACCAGCTAGTTGCCCTGGCGCCTTATTAAAATCTGCCTCCTATGAATATCATATATCGGATGAACTTTTTCGCCGATATATATTCCAATAATATACTGTGAATCTACTAGTACATTGTGAAAACTTCCCGCGATCAGTGATATAACGTGACCATATCCATCTCCGCAATAAGAAGCATCAATTGTTTGAGAACTAGGCACATATCCACCCTCTACATATTCGGGCGATAAACCTAATTCTGCAAGAAATAACCAAGTAAAAATATTTTCAGATATCAGCTGGACCCATACTTTATCATAAAAATAGGAGCTAGCTTATCATGAAATGCCCAACGAGATATGGACAACAGATACCCAAATTAACCTGCTGGGATGATCCAGGATGATTCAATCAACAATCTGCGATGAATTATTTAATCCTGTCAGAGGATTAAATCGACTCTCTGCTCTTATCGAATCGACCATCTGCGGTGATGTAGTGTAAACTCAGGGATGATAAAGGAAAACATCTTATTTTTACCCCTGCAGGATGGTCAGCTTGTTCATATATTAGGCTGACCTACACAAAAAAACAAGGTTTTAAATTTTATTTGTACTTGTATTCTCTAAGACTTGTTTTGAACTTTAGCTATCATCGCTGCCATGACGAATGTGAAAACTTAAAAACAATTGAATCGCTATCAATGTATGTACCACTTGAAATGAACCAATAGATTCAATTTGTTTTCGGTAAGGTTAACGTCTTAGTATTCGTGATTCCAATATTCTTCCTTATAATCTAAGCTGAATCTCATGCAACTCTATTTAATACTATAAATTGCTAAAATTTTAAATGCTGAAATGCTAAAAGTTTATTTTATTTATTTTATTTCTTGAACAATATATTAAAATTAGAACCATGTTGCACGTTAATTTAGATCATCCCGATTACTTTGATATTTACCTTACGTTCGTCACCATTTTTCGTTCAAAATGACTGAATAACTATTTTTCTCCAGGACCAAGCAATTTTTTCCGGATAAAATAGATATATCCATGGTAGAAATTAGCCTAGTTCTGGATGGAAGGAATTGCAAGTGAAAGTTTAAAAGCGGTTCAGTATTTTTTTATAATAAACTCTGATTTGGTTTATTTTATTTTATATACATACATTGTGTCCTTTTTCAACAAATTTATTTTTGATTTGTTTTACGATTAAAACAAAAACTGCGCTTTCTATAAAGGAATGATTAATAACAAATTTGTAGCTCTCTTTTGCGCGAATAACTTTTCTCATATTATTTTTTTGTCGCTTTTGTCGTTTTTGGGTGCATAATTTTTATAAAATCATCTTTTTTCGCATTTTGCAAAATTTAACAAAAAAAATTAATTTTTTTATTATTTTCATTCAAAAAGTTGTTGTGATAATCTTGTGGGGCTTTCCAAAAGCAAAGGTTTTCTCCTCTCGACTTTTTTCCGTACCGTGCGTTGTTTGCTATTAAATGTAAATTTTCCTTTGTTTTCTTTGGTTTTGAAAATACTATAACCCTTTTAATTTTCTTTATATAAAAAAGTAATAAAAATAAATTGTTCCAATTATCGAGCACTACTAATAGCCGTACATACAATATTCAAATCTTGAAAAAAAATGGTTTTAGAAATGTTCAGAATGCTGTAACTTTTTAAATTTTTATCCAAAATAGATAGCGAACGATCTTGATCTTCAGTTTCTGACACTAAAGGATTGTACCAAAGACCAATCTAATGGATTAATTTTTTCAAAAGTTATCGTGCTCACAGACCGACAGACATACATTCATACATACACACATACACATTCATAAAACCCCTTTTTTCGTGTTCAGAGAGTCTCAAAACATGACATTTAACAAAACAGGGAGAGGGGGTAAATTTTACACAAATCTAACACCTTCTCTGATGAGAATGCAATAATAATATAAAAACCCACTTTAAGTTTTAAGAGTTTTTCTTTTCTTTAATTTATCTTTAAGAACTTTACACTATTTTACATACATTTTCTTTCGTTAAAAACAGTTTCCTCTAGTTCAAATGACATAATTTTGGGTAAATATGGAATTCTTTTTTAATTGGTCTATTTAGAAAGGTAAAAATATATTGATTAAACAACTTAATAAAAAGAAAGATGACACATCAAGAACATTATTTGGTGTTGGAGAATTAGAAATGTTTCTAGCTTTTATCTAATTTTTTATACTAGTATACTTCGGCGATTTCTTTCAGAAATTTTTACTCAAGATCTGATCAATTTTGTTTAAATCCAGACAAATTATGAAACAGAATTGAAGTTCATTTTAAAGTGTTACAATTCCGTTACAAAATTGTTAATTTTTTTCAAATTGATATTTCCATAGAATTTTATCATCAATAAATGATTTCTTGGTTTAAAATTACAATAGGACCTCCATCAGAAGATAAGAAAAGTAAGGAATATATATTATATAATAATGATTATTTTTCTATTAATTTTTTTGATACATACACAAAACTTAAAAGATTTGTACTAAAATTCAAATAATTTTTTGTAGTATATTCTATTCGCCAATAATTGATTGATAACATTCACAAACTGTTTTATGACTCAAAATTTATGGAAACATATTGACTTAGTTTCTTTTTGACTTATGCTATAAAATTTCAAGACATTAAGCATTAAAACCGATAGAGAATATAAAAGAAACTGATTTTTTTAATGACTAGTAACTTATTTTAAAGTGAAATGTCCAATAAATAATAGCGTTAAACAAAAATTATAATTCCTTTATTGCGAATCAAAAAAAAGGGTTCCATAGCAGGAAATATTTAAAAATTTAAAGATTATTTAAATTCTGTTTGCGAACATCCTTTTTACCTAATCATAGATGTTTAAATTCTATAATAAAAACAATGAGTTGTCGGTTTTATATTGTATCTTTTTGTAACGTAAAAACGTCTCTTTCTATCATCGAAAGCGTAATTTATAAGTAATCTGAAATGGTCTCAGAAATCATAACAAACTAGGCATTTTTTACTTTAAGAAATACTATCCTAACCTAAAAGTGCAAAAAATGGTTACTTTTAGCCATATTTGAGGCAATATAACACGATCAACATTTTTTTATTTTAGAAACTGCTAACTACTTCGTTTATTACTTCTTTTTATCTTTCATTTACATTTTCGATTATGTCGAACCGATTTTTTTTCTCCAAGATATTACATATTAACCTTTTAATCGGTTTCTTTGCCTTCTTTGCTAGTTTTTCATTGTGGAAATAGTTATTGTTCGACATCTCGGAAAAAAAATCGTTTCCAGATGATTTCAAATGGAAATGGAAGATAAAAAGGAGTGCTAAACGGTGGTGTCCACAGTTTTTATAAGAAAAAAATTTCTGATCATGTCATGTTGTCTTAAATATGGCTAAAAATAGCCATTTTTGCACATTTAGGTTAAGATAGCTCAAGAACCTGACGTACATGAGCAATTTAGATAACGGATTCGATTTTAGGATACCGAAATCCTTCGGAGTCACATCGTAGTCTTTGGGTAAAAATGTTATCGGTCCGTGTAATTTAAGGGCATGTTTTTATAAAAATTCGATGGGATGATTTTTCGTATATAGTCTAAAAAAAATGTAGAGTTCTATACATAATAGAAAACTAAAATTTCAGTCAAAATTATAAAAGAATTAGAATTTCCTATTGAAGTATTATCTAATTTCTGGAGTGAATTCATTAAACCGGCAGTTTATTTGGAGGATGTAAATACTATGAAGTCTATAAATTGAATTGCTCTTTTCAGTGAAGTTTTAGCTGTGATTTTTTATAAATTTAAGAGATACATAAAAAAATTAGGATTATCGTTCCCATTTAACTAATTCTCGCTGGCATACGCCCCCTTAATAAAGTGGTCTCCTGACCAAAGAGAATTCTATTTCTTTTCCTTCATAATAATTCTTGCATAAACCAGTTCCATAATGTCGAGGGTGGAGACGCAATTATGGCATGGTGTGTTACTACATCCCCCTTGCAGTTTTACAGCCATCATCCAAACCAAAGTACCACTTTTAACTCGCCGATGGTCCTTGAACCACGCCTCTGATCGGGTATTCAAACGCGTTTCCTGAACCTCACTGGAAGAACGAACAATCGTTCTTTGCCTCTAAACGTCGTAATAATCGCAAAAACACAAGCATTTCAATTTGATTTTATAAAAGCATTTCTCCTCGTCTACTTGTGCAATGATATACGAGACTATTTCATAGCCACATTCATCGCCACCTAAGCCTGTTTTCCAAAAATATTTCCTCAGTGAGTTTCGAAACATTTCATGTTTTGCTAAATTAAACCCACTTATCACAATTCTTTGAGTATGGCTGCTTTCGCCACTGACCATTCCGTCCACTTTCGAAAATGTTCTAGCCTAGATATTTATGTATTACATAGGTATAGATTATTGAGTATTATACATGCACGTATTATATATGCATCTATTAGACATCTACACGCAAATAGTAATATAAGTATGCCTCTTCGGAGTTTTACTGCCCCCTGGTCAGGAAAATGGTACCCCTACTTTCAACTGTCAATGAACGTTGTACGTTGGATGGTTCGAAACCATCAGAGCATGCTGAGCTATCAGCGCCGTACAGGATTCCCTTCTGAGATGGATATCGTCACTCTACATGTGAGACTACTCGGAACTGAATACTGTCATTCTTTATTGCACTTTACAACCCGTGTTGTCTTCTAGCTTCATTTTCTAATCGGTCATTACCCTTGATTGATTTTGTTGTCGCCAGAGACTGTTCAAATAGATCATCACAAAAATCACTCGCCACATAAATCAAATTTATTTTCCCTCTGTTAGATGCTGGTGCAGAGAAGAATTATAAACCATTTTTTTGTTTCATTTTCCTAGAGATGAGGATCAACACTTTAAAGGTGCAAATAAAGGACAAAGGTTTAGCTCATATAATCCGGGACAGTGAATGGAGTACTCTCGGAGATAAAATCGGATAATTAGTGCGATACCGGGTACTGGAAGTGTGTAGTAACTTTAGCGCCACATTGCATTGTTGCGCTATCTTGGTTGCATCTCATCATATGAATATATATGTGTGCACAATGTGCACAAAGATGGCTGAACGTGTAATCAATTTTGATATACTTGCTACGATATGGTGCATTTGGTTATTATAATCCCGGTATTATCCTGACCGTAAAGCTATCGCGAGATCGCAATGCGAATTGTTTGTCAAGTTTCGCAAACCGAATCGAATGCTTCATTTCTACAAAAATTCGAATCTGATATCTTGTCGAAGGTCGACCGGAATTCACTTTTTATCACGAGTTTGTGTCCACATTTCTATTTTGATTTAAATGGAAATGCAACTAGCAGCAAAGGGAGATATTTAATAGAGATTTAAAAGATGTTACTAATGAATAAAACTCACTAATTAAAATTCTTTTAAAAAAGTAATACTCTCTCCTGATTCGGACCAGCAATCATCAAAATACGTTGCTTGGAGTGTAAAACGACTACATAAAAAAGAGCCAATTAAGAAGCAATAGCGGCATCATCAGTGCTTTAAAGGGACTGAAGCAAGCGCAAAAGAGACACAAAAGTTGTTTTAAAGTCGATTCAAAACTCTGAATTGTTCTTTTAATATAAATACCATCCTATGCAAATCTTCCACACTCAGAATTTAGATTATCTGATCACTTTCACCCACCGAATTTCCGGCTATTTTCCGATTTTTTCCCGGTTTTTCTTGTCTGTGAATATAAAATCTCCCATTAGAAGAAACGTGAATGAAACGCATTTAATACAAGTTTTTCCTACGTGTAATTTCACGGATTATGATATCTTCTAATATTTTAACAAAATGATATGTTTTTAATTTATGGTATCGGATAAAAATTAATACAATTATATAACAACAGCTTCAGATATTTTGACAGCCGATGACGGCTCTCTTCAGTTACTCATTCAGAAAATATAATACAATTGTGATGACTTAGTTATTATCTCTAAAAATTTAGGTAAGATAACATTTCTTATTTATTAATAATATATCATTAGTTATCCATTTTTGATATTCTAATTCGTAAATAATTCTTAGATATACTTTTAAATGTATTTTATATTAGTGATTAACTAATAATTAATTATTGAAGATTTATTACAAAAAAATATTTTTCCAATATTTATCGTAAAAATTTAATTATAATTACATGTTTTTATAACAAACTTGTGGCAAAACTCAATTATTATGAACATGAACAATATTTTTATGTTTTTTTTCTAAAAAGTCTTTAATAAATAATCAATTATAAATGGACGATACCCAACAAATTACAAACTATATCTTAACTTTTTGTCCGAAACCTTCAGAAATCTGCATGTTCATTCATTTTTTAAATTATTACAACTTTTAAATTATTTTGGAATCTTTTGGAAACTTCTAAATATCTATTAACTTACTCGAATTTTTCCTCATTTTTTTTAATCTTGTAAAATTGAGAAATTTTGCTTCAAAATATTTGTTATTCTTTTAGAAATTTTAGTAAATGATTTTAAGCGTTTTGAAATCTTTTTTCATTTTTTTCTTAGAAATAATTTTTTAAGTACAAAATCGGATGAAATCTTTCCATGAATCTTGAGAAAACTTTTTTATTCTCTTGCAAAATTTCGAAATTCTTAAAACGCTTTTAAATTTTAATTCAAAATCTTTAAAAATTTACGTTCGAGTTCAATCTTTTTAAAAATTTTAATTATTTTTAAAAAATACGAATTTTCAAAAAAATAGTTGAATCTTCAACCAAAAAGGATTAATTTTTAACTAAACAGTTTCATTTGTAATCGAAAAAGATTACATTTTGAACAAAATAGATGAATTTGACGTAAAATAATTAAATTTTTTAACCCCGAAAATATAATCTTTTAATAAAAAAATTTGATTTCAAACTAAATAGTTGAATGTTTGAAAATGGTTTCTACCAGAAAAGACAAGTTTTTAACCAAACCGTTTTATTTTCAACAAAAGAGATGACTTTTCAACTAAATTTATTAATCTTTATAAAAAAGGAACTTTTAACCAAGCAGTTTAACTTTTAACCAAGTACCTTGTTGAATATTCAACACAAAAAAACATAACGTTACTACGTACCATGCAATGATTGATAATTCAACTAAAGAAGATTTTAGTTTTCATCCAAACAGTTAATGTTTGAATTTACAACCAAGAACATTAATCTTCTACCACAAAACACAAATTAGAAAAAATGCATGAATAACAAAAGATATATGTGATAGTATCATATATAATGATATAATAATCATGATATCATTTGAAATATTTTATAGCCTGTCATATTATAATATAATATTAGATAGTTAAATTAAAAGGATTCATTCAAAACCAAAAAGGGAACAGTTAAAACAAAACAACCGAACCGAAAAGGTGAAACTTCTACAAAGAGAAGAATTTTCAAATATTTTTAAACTGACTCGAATTATTACTAAAACATTTTTAAATCCTTCAACAACAAAAATTCATTAAAATCTTCCCGTGATTTCTGCTGACACTTTTTAAAATCTTTTAGAATGTTTTTTTTATTTAAGAAGTGTCTCGTCGTCCCGAAATTCAAGATGATTAGTCCAAATTCTTTCATATTTCAAAACCTTACATTTTGTATCAATGTTTATAAAAGACTGCTAAATTTTTTATAATTTTTTAATCTTTTTAAAACTATTGAAACTTCTAAAGATGTTTCAAACTGATTTCAATCTGTCTTAACAATCAAACCAAATTCCGCATAAATTTCTAAAGCTCCAAAATATCTTTAAATTTATGGTATTTTTCCTAACATTTTTACAAAATTCTACCTGATTAGAAAAACCTCTGTAAAATCTTTTTGATTTTTTCACAGTTTTGGAAATCTTCTGAATTGTTTTGAGTTATTCTTCTAAAATTATTTCATTGAAATAGAAAATTATTTAAAATTTTCCCAGCGGTCTTAAGATCATTTTGTTGTTCTCTTTAAACCTTTAAAAATTCACATTTTCAAAAACTTTAAATGTGATTCGCGGCTCAAATTTGTATTCCCGTTTAATTCCCTGCGGTTTCCTAGTGCTCGTGGTTGGTGGACACCCTGCATACTATTTTATTTGCCATTTGATTTTTCGTAGAATAGACAACATTGACTATACAAAACGGACTTTTGCAAAATGGCCAGTCCCCCAACAGATGAATCACAGTCTGCTGAGAAAGGCTCTTAGCTATTTTATTGTTTGTAATCCAAATGGCTAACAAAGCTCGCGTTCCCAATAAAACTGCAACGTAAACGCCGAGGCAGGACAGTTACAAACGTGTGGATATAAATCCGAAGAGCGTGCGAGCACGTAGGAAGGTAACTCCAAACGAGGTCCACCAGATATCCAGTGGACGTTCCATCACGTGCGTGAGCCCACTCGCTGAATCGAATTATTGTTATTAGGCCAATATGTATCGCGCCCATGTACCGAAGGCACCGTGCGCGAGCTTAATCCTACCATTCCCCCCCCCCATCCCCCTCCCCAATCCCAATCGGTTAGAATAAATACAACATAAGTACCGACAAATTACAGAGATAGTGCCAGCAATTTGGCTCTGACTTAACCACTTTTGGTCATCCTGATTGTGATAATCATTTCAAATAATAATTTCAATTCCGAGAAACCCGAAGACTGTACAATTTTATTAAACAGCTGAGACAATAATAATCTAGAGGAGAAGGCTACGGAATGGGAAAGGCTACTTTTTCATTGAAGTACTCGCTATCTGTTGTAAAATACGGCAACTTTTCAAAATGATGGGAATGAATAAGGTGGAGAAGATCACAGAGTAAATAAATCATTACGGTGCACAGGGAAAAAAAGCACTTTTTTGGGACAAAAATCAGCCGACTCCTCAATTTTCAACGGATCAGAGCTTTTTTCTGTTTTGAATACTCATGAAGAACCGTACTTTATCGTAGAGGTGCAAGTTTTTTGAATTTTTTATTTAATAATTGGTTATTTAACTTAAAATTTGCAATTGGTTATATTTGCGATAATGACTTAGCCCCATTCATCGATATTTCTCCACAAAGGTGTAGAATTAGTAACGTTCCTTTTTTTGAATAAAAATGCAGCTTGTAGATAAATATCGTGCATTTGGTTAATTGTTATAAACAAATTAATTGATATAACTGTTAACTGCTGCATTTTAGGAATCTCGAATGTATTACTTACATAAATTTTGTTGTAAAAATGTGAAGAATCAGTATTCAATTGCGAACAAGCACCAAATAACAATTAAAAATAATATTTTAAACAATTATTATGAACAAATTTACTTATTTGGCATATCTAAGCTTCGAAAAATTTTCTTTTCTTTGGAATCATTTATTTTCGTCTGAAGAACAAGAATATTGCACATTAGAGTTCTATGAAACAACATTTTTCATTGTTATAAACAATTTTTATTTAAAAAATCCACTTATTTTTCATTTATATACATTATCATTGTTATAAACAAATCATACAATCAAATTCACTTATTTTAGTGTCACTAAAATTGGCTATATTGATATAAAAAAGTATTCCATGGCAATATTCCAGCTTCTCTATCAAACGTAAAAATAGCATCCATGAAAGAGGTTTTTTTGTTTGGCATTTATTATATTATATATCTTATAATCTCATAAGTAGAACAGAACAAGGTAAAATTTAAAAAATATATATGTATAAAAAATGGGAAAAAAACCTCTTTCATGGCTGCAACCTTGACGTTTGGTAGAGAAGGTTAAATATTGCTATGGAATAAAGTTTTATAGCAGTATAACCAATGGGAGTAACACTACAATCAGTTAATTTGTTTGTAAAAATTGTTTATAATAATGACAAATGTTGTTTCATGGAACTCTAATGTATACTATTCTTGTTCTTCACATGAAAATAAATTATTCAACAGAAAAGAAAAATTTGCAATGCACAAGTATGCCGAATAAGTGAAATTGTTCATAAAAATTGTTTATAACAATGAGAAATATTGTTTCATGGAACTCTAATGTGTAATATTCTTGTTCTTCAGATTAAAGTAAATGATTCCACAGAAAAGAAAATTTTCGAAGCATAGATATGCCAAATAAGTGAATTTCTTTATAAAAATTGTTTAAACTATTATCTATAATTGTTATTTGGTGCTTCTTTGCAATTAAAAATTGATTCTTCACATTTTTATAACAAAATTTATGTAAGTAATACATTCGAAATCCGAAAATGCAGCAGTTAACAGTTATATCCATTAATTTGTTTTTAACCATTAAAAAAATGCAGGACATTTATCTACAAGTTATATTTTTATTTAAAAAAGTAACTTTACTAATTCTACACCTTTGTGAAGAAATATCGATAAATGGGGCTAAGCAAATATCGCAAATATAACAAAAACCATAACAAAACAAAAAAGCTCTGATCCGTTGAAAATTGAGGAGTTGGCTGATTTTTGTCCCAAAAAGTGCTTTATTCCCACTGTGCGGTGGTAGAATTATTAACCATAGAGTTATTAACTCTGTGTTATTAACTCGTTAAGGACCAAACGTTAGTTTTTCCAACACTTTTTTCAGCGACATTTCTGCTACCGAATCTATTCTTAAAAAATAAAAAAATAAGAATTATATTGTAAAATTCCCTGAACTTTGAAAATACGTCATCAGAATTTTAACAAAGTTTAAACTGAAATAATTATAATCGTTTATTTAAGAAAAACTACGCATTTCTTATTGCATCAAATCCTTATTTGATTATTTTCGTCTTGAATTTGTGAAGAAATACCTCTAAAAAGTGAAACTCTGGCGCCCAATGACCCTATGTTTCAAAACATGTAAGTTAGTTTTCCGAAATTCAGATGGCAATGTCCAATATGGCAGCTAAAAGCCAAATTTTTTTGCTATTTCTGATTTTCCGCATGGGAGCAATATTTCAAATGAATTCCCAGACATCCATGTATGTAGGAGGTTTGGGGGTCGATGATCACGAATCCGAAATCATATTTGCAAAATTCAAAATGTCAGGTATAATATGGCAGCCAAAGTTTTCTGAAACATTTCGATTTTTATAAAAAATTGGCACATGGGGGTTTTTTAGGCCGCTGATGACGAATCCGTTATCAGAATCAAGGCAATAATTGTAATCCTGAAGGATACTTATTGGACTGCGACATTTACTGTGGAAAAGGGTCTAAACTCTGATTCCCAAAAAAAACATCACACTGGGAAAAAAATAAACAAAGTAAATAAATAAAATTACTTATCTAAATTTTCACCTCCACGTGGTTAGAGTTGGACCACGGAGAAGAATTCATCGACGTCGAAAGGACATTTGAATAATGCAAATTAAGTCAATGACTATATTTCATAATTTGTGCGAGTTTGTTTGCAACTTTAAATGTTGTAGTAACTTTTATTAGCCCTATTGAATCTGCCATCTTGAATTTTTTTATTCTGATCACGGATTCGTCATCAGTGGCTCCAAAAACTCGCATGGAAGAATTTTTATGAAAATCGAAATGTTTCAGTGACTTTGGCAGACATATTCGTACCGCCACCTACAATTTTAAAAACCCGGTTATGCGTTCGTGATTATCGGCCCGAAAAACCTCCATGTGCGAAATTTAATGAAACTCTGAATGCTTCAGTAACTGTTGGCAGCCATATTGGATCCGAAATTTTGAATTTTTTAAATCGGATTTCATATTTGTTATCAGCCACCGAAAAAAATCCTACATACATGCATTTATAGGAGGTTTTAAAAATATTCCTCCAATACAGAAAATCAGAAATAACAATTAAATTTGGCTTTTAGCCGCCATATTGAACATCGCCATCTAGAATTTTGGAAAAATATCCTATATATGTTGAAGCTTAGGGTCCATAGACGCAAGAATTTCACTTTTTAGAGGTTTATCTTCTCAAATTGTAAAAGAAAATAATCGAATAAAGATGAGATGTCATGAAAAAATCTTACTTTTTCTTAAATAAACGAATAGAATTATTTCAGTTTGAATTTTGTTGCAATTCTGATGACGTATTTCGAAAGTTCAAGGAATTTTATATGAGAATTCATTATTTTGAAATTTTGTAACAATAGATTCGTTAGAAGATAATGTTGCTAAGAAAATTTTGGGAAAACGCGACGTTTGGTCCTTAACGGTTAAAAGATAAGAAAGCAGAAAAATTAGAAGGGATGATGACTTTAGTTTGAAAATATGGGTAAAATAATGACAAAAAGTGGGCTTGCATAATGTGTAATATAGTATCGAAATAGGAGAGAAGGCCAGAACTATAGAAAGAAGGGATGTGAGGTTGAAAGATATAAGGGAATCAAGGGAAGTAAGCAGGAAGAGCTAAGAGTGACTATAATAATAATGAGGTTCAGAATTGGTGAGTGAAGAAAGAAGGAACTGAATAAAATTAGAAAATCAGTAGGAAAATATAAGGGAGGAAAACTGAAAAAAGGGTATAAGAATCCAAGATTACTCAAAATTTTGGAAGCCGATAGGAAAAAAAGTATAATAATAAGGAATAAAGGTGAGAGGTAAAGAGAATGGAAGGTACTAGGAGAAAACAGATTAGGAAGATCTAGCAAAAAGACTTTACCAAAAAGATTTGCGGTTAGCAGAAACATGTAGGATAATGGAGAAATCGAAAATATCGAATTTTATATGATTTTTCTTACCTCTTTTTTATTTCTGTATGAAATTGTTCTTTTTAACAGGGATTTTTTTCAGATTACAATTAGAGCATTTTTTGTTTGATTGTTGTGGTCCAAATTTGTTCGTTGGATTCTTGTTTTTTTTACAGGAGTTTTTATCAATTTGATGATTGGACGTTAAATGGAATTTTTAATTTGGATTTTATTCTAATTTAAATTTCTTAAATTTTGATTTAGCTGACTTGGATTAGAGGTCATTAATTTCATTTGAATTTATTCAATTTTGATTAGGTTGACTTGGATAGGAGGTCATTTCTATTTTCAGGTTTGTTTACTATTAGTTTGCCTTTTGACCCTCACAATATTCTTGGACGTCAGGGAGTGAGCATGCTGGAGGTGTTGCTTTTCCTGTCGGCTTCAATTTTTAATTTTTTTGCCTTGATAAGGGTGCTGTGTGAGTGCCGAAACGTTGGTAATACAATTTTATTTTTTATTCTTCAATGTTGTTTTTTTTATGATTTGATAATAATAAAAAAAAGAAAGACGAAAGAAAGGAAAAGGGAAGGAAGGAGATGTAGTTGGTTGCCTCGTCAGTTTTCTTTCCTCTTTTTTTATTTTTGTATGAAATTATTGTTTTTAACAGAGATTTTTTCATATTACAAGTGGAACATTTTTTGTTTGATTTTTGTGGTCCAAATTTGGTCGTTGAATTCTTGTTTTTGTTACAGGAGTTTTTATCAGTCAAATTTGGACTGAAAAAAGAAGTAAAGGATGATTTGTTTTGAAAAAGGAGGATATTGCGAATGTATGACCAATAAGGAAAAGGAGGTAGATACAGAAAAGAAAGAAGGATGAAAATAAATATAAGTTTAAGTAATAAAATTTTATGAAGGCTTCGAGGATGAATTTATAAATAAAGAAGAATATAATGTCTAGTTATAAACTTAGAAAGAAATAACTTATTTTCTTTTCTTTTAGCAAGGTTAATTCTGCTTTATGGAAACAAAACGATCAATCATCATCATCATGACCCATCCTGAAGAATCTCAAAATAGAAAATTTGCACCTTAATACGGTTTTTAAGGAAAATGATGATGCATGCTCTCAATTCGCCACACTTTTCACCCTGTGGTGAGAAACCTGAAGTCATGAGACATGCGTGCGTGATAGCGTAGGAGCTGCAAGTTCATCTCTGACTATATATCACTGTAATTGTAAGTGTATGTACATAATCCAGTCTTGGCAGAAGGCGCGCCTCAGTCGGGAAAACAATTAAAGCCTGGGGCAAGAAAAATATGAGAAAACTAGTTGTTAAGAAGAAAGGGTGCAAGGCATGAGAACCAGAACTTGTACCATTCAGAAGTGGAACTTAATTGAAATGATTAACTTCTTTCGATGTTGAGGCCTCAGAATTTTTAGGAATTTTTAAAGATGAAAACAAAATAACTTTCACTATTCTCCAGTTAAAGGCTTACGAGCTTCACCGAAAGATTAACCGTATCGGATGGCCAACCAATCAAGGAAGTCTCGGCTTCTGTTACGCCTTCTGAATAATGAACTGACTTAAAGATAGAAATTCTCTTTCTTATATTATTTAACAAGTATTTGTTTTAAATGATATTTTCTAAAAAAAACTGTATGGTTTACAGAATATATTATTTTTGAAGATCCTCTCCTAAACCTCATTTTAAAAACCTCAAGTACATAGTTTCCATCATCTATAAAAAGTTTGCAGAACTTTCTCGTGGATATTTGGACATTTATAGCAGGAACATTTGACTTAAGAACTACCTGCATTTGGTTGTAAATAGTGAGAGGTAACGAGGCTCTTAACCTACTATGATTATTATTCCCTGGCTGTAATTTTCAAAGTGGGTATACGAATTTAAATACCGCGATGCTGCTGGCAGAAGCCAGCTCGATAGCAAATACGAGGCTTGTTAAACAATTTCTAAATAAGCAATAAATTATGCAATTATATTGTTGTAGTATATAATAATAGTCGAAACTATTGCAAGCGAACAAAAGATGATAATCTATTCAAGATGATGCCTTAATAATTAGACAACTGATGTGTTACAAACACACCAGACATACAAGAAAAATTCAAATAATATCACTTGAAGGAAACCATCTAGTTAGTTATATATACATATAGCATATTTTTATGTAAATCCCTTACATCTAAAAATGTACTCTTTTTTCAAGGATAATAGAAAAAAAATGTATTATGCTACATAAAAATTGTATGCATGTGCACTATTTTGTGGTCAGGATCGTTCTTCAGCTCCCAGTCATTACGATAATGTAGGTCTATGTCGTACCGATGCTGTCGGTAGTACTCGTAGCACTCAATAATAATTATGGGAGAGAATTGTAACGTAACATAATATTAAAATTTTTTGAATGAACCCACAAAAAAGTGTGCGGGGGCGTCCGTTAGCATGTTCGCTATCATGTCCCAAATGTTTAATGAAGATGAAACATTATATTCTTGGAAATGGGCGCACACTTAAAAGTTCATGAAGAGCACAATGTAAATTGTGTAATCTTATTTGGTAAAAATATGAAAATCAATCTAAATCATGCACATTTAACAAGCAGCGACACACTTGGCCGTCTTAAATTTTTTTCAAAAGCCATTCCCGCACAGTAAATCTCCGAGATATTATATATCTGAAGTTGGATAAAAACGCTTCATAAAATTGAAAAGTAAAATTATACTAAGAAGGATCATTTTTACCCGCCTCGTGATCAAAATGATCTGTCGCCGGATAATTGAAGTTTTCAATTGTTTTCAGCGTTCTTATCCAACTTCAGATAAATAATATTTCGAGGATTTACTGTGCTTCCATTTTGAATTGATCTTAAATTTATTTTAGTATATACCATTTTTATTAATCTTTTAGATAAAGACACTTTTAAACTCGTTATCAGTTATAATGCACTTCTATTTTTGCTCATGAAGTAAACGTTTCTCAATTAAGTTGGGAGAACTTTCACGATGAATCAGTGACATTACTAAGTTAGTAACAGAGTTACTGTTACATAGTTACTGTTTTTTAAGATGTTTCGAGGGTGCCAGCGTGTTCAAAGGTTTTTGAACTCTCTTAATTACCAGAGCCTGTTTACTGATAGAAAAAAAGTAAGAGCACCCACGCCTTACGTAAGTGAATACACGTCTTACGACTCCAGTTCCATAAAAATTTAAAACGACTACCTACACAGTAAACGGGACTCTTCCCAATTTTCGGCTCTCAATGATGATCATAAATTATTTATTCATGAACTTCTGCTTACAAAAATAGGTCATAAAGTTGGCGTGTAAAAGAGCAGCGGTAGCTTTACATTCATCAACATCAGTTCAAAATTAATTGGCTGATCAACTGTGTTTAAAACTTTTATTTATTTATAAATTAATAGTAAATAAGGTACTTTTGATATTTTCATATTTTGTAACTTTTATTTTTAATATGGGAAAAATTAGACTCTCGAAACTTGCAATATCGAATTATGTTTTATCGAACCATTTATGTACTGACATCAAACAGATCGGCCCGAGTACGTCCATGTAAAAACTAATTAATAATAGTAAAAGCGATCTCTATTACTTCACATGAGCCGCAGCGCCCTATATGTGAATAAAAAGAAACAACTCTAATCTCTATTTACTTTCACATTCTCCCTTTCATATGTGTAATCACCTTTGACTAGACAAAAGCTTTCATACAAATTTTCCTCGCCAATCTTCTCAATTTTCTTACACCAATCTTTCTCTAGCGATTATGTTGATTTCAATTCCCTGATTTGAATTTCTTGGTGATTCATTCTTCTAGAAATACCACGACCGCCAAATATTGTATTTACCTAAGAGGCCGTCCATAAACTAAGTTACCATTTTGAAGAAGGGTAGTGGCAGGATGTTAACCTAAATCACATTTAGTACATTTCCTGATGTTTGAATAAAGTTAGAAAATTCTTTTAAGGTGGGCCTCCAAGGGTAAAATCCAATAATAGCTCAATAAGTTTCATAATTACTTTATTTATATTTTAATTGAACCACTATGTTGAAACTTAAGTTACTTTGTTAAAAATTCATTTGTTTTTTGTATATTTATCCTAATGGTTAAAAACGCCACTATTCAATATTTAAACGAATATTATTCTAGGTTAAAGAATCCTTATTTGAGTAATATGCTGAATTTTTTTGTTGAAAATTCATTTTCTCAATTAAAAATTCATTTTATTAAAAAATTCATCTGTTTAGTTAAAAAATGTCTATTTTATGAAAAACTCTCTTTTTTGTTGAGTTTTAATTGTTTATCTACAAATTTAAGTATTCTGGTTTTTGTTGGAAACTGATATTTTAAAATGAAAATATTTATTTTCCAGATGAAAATTCAACTATACGGTTGAACAATTATTGTTTTGAAATTTAGTCCCTTTTTTAGTAGAAAATTAATCCTCTTGGTTGAAAATTCATCTTTTTTGGTTAAAAATGAAACTTGTTTTTTAATTCTTTTTTTTTTTTAATTCAACTGCCTTTTCACCAAATATTTGATTAAAGATTAAACTATTTTTATTAAAATGTAATTGCTTGATTAGAAATAAGCGTTTTTGCTAAAAAATTATATTTCCGGGTTTAAGTTTAACTGTTTTATAAATAATTATTTTTTCAAATTTAAAATTCAACAATTATTGTAAAAAAAACGTATTCTTTGGAAAATTTGACTTTTTTGGTAAAACGTTAATTTTGTTGTTGAAAAATTCCTCTTTTTGTTACAGAATTGCACTGTTTGGTTAAAAATTTGTCTTTTTGCTTGAAAATTGAACCAACTGGTTCCTAGAACTACTTTGTTTTGAAGATTTAACAATATGGTTAAAAATTCCTTTTTTTATCTAAATTCAAAAGGTTAAATAATAGTTTGTTGCGTAGAAAATCTATTTTTAACATTAAAAATTAGACGCTTTCGTTTTTAGTTCAAAAAGTATATTTGTTATTTGAAAATGTAACTATTTAATGTAACATTCATCTTTTTTGATTTAAAGCTCATCTATTTGGTTGAGAATTAAAATATTTGGTTAAAAATTCTTTTTTACTTGTTTACTTAAATTTATATCTGCACATTAACAATTCAATTTTTTTTACAAGGTAATCTTTTTCGGTCAAAAATTCAACTTTTTTATTGGTAAGTCGACTGTCTTTGAGAAAAATCGTATTTTTGGCTTGAAAATCTAACAATCTGTCCTAAAATTCAACTATCTTCTTAAAAATTCGTATCTTTTATTTTTGAAATTTCAACTATTTTGGTGATAATGGAACTATTTGAATAAAATTTATTTTTTATTTCTGAAAAATTCGTCTTTTTGGTTTGAAAATTCATTTCTTTTGTTATAAAATCTTTTCTGTTTAAAAAGTCAACTATTTTGTTGAAAATGCAACAAATGTCGACTTGAAATCTAAGAAATTTAAAATGTTTTATGAATTTGTTTCATTGATATATTACTTTTTACTAATTTTATTACTAGATTACTTTTCAGAACGGTTGGGGGGGGGGGAGACAAACGGTCACGAAGTTTAATTTTTTTTGCATGAACTTGTCTTAAAACACAGATTAAATCATGAAACCAAAAATATTCTAAAAGTATTCGCGATTGCTATTTTTAACGCTATCATGCGCTATCATCTTTCCACTCATTCCGTTGGATTCAAGGTCATTACTTTCGAGAAAAAGTTAAAGATTCTTCGTGACAGTTACAGATGAAACTTTCGCAAATCGATCGACAATCGTAACCACTTGTATCGATCACTTCCGTTCAATTAACCCGTTCTAGGCGAGGTTCCTCCAATGGACAAAAACGAGAAGCAAAACTTATAAGTCGATATCTTAATATACCGGACTCTTCACGGTCCACCGAAGCTGACAAGTGCGTCCAAAAAGACAGGCAATTCGTTTTATTACTCTGGGCACCAAAGTTATCTCTTTTTTTACCGAATTAAACTTTTTAATAAACTTTTTCAAAATTTTAGCGTGATGAAAGAAATTATATTATGGACAAAAAGTTGTATCAGTACATTAATAGTCCGTAAAGGTCATAGTAGCAAAAAAATGATCTGTCCCAACACCAAGAGTTAGAGACCGTAGTTAAATTAAGTAACGGATTATAGGTCCTCTCTAAGACCCCTCCTCGCCCCTGTAACAAACCGTAACAAAATATGTCTATCCCCTCCCCCTATTACTGTACGTAATTTTTATTTTCTAGAAATGTTTTGCTAGCCATTGCTAGAAGAATCAGGCAGGGTATCCGAGAACTTCATTTTCAAAATTCCTTGACTTTTCCTCGACTAATTTTTCATTTTCCTTGATTATTAACATTCATATACTGTTCTTTTAATCTTGTAATACTTTTAACATAGAATCTGTTATAAACGGAATAAAACAGTTATTTCTACTACAAATCTCGAATTCTCAAATTTAATAATTTATTTTAATCAAAAAAAGTCTTTTCTACTATAAAAGATGGCTTTTTAAAAAATACTTGAAGTTTAAAACTAAAAAGATAAACGCCCAGAAAAGAGTATCATAGTTTATATTTCAATCAAAAAGATGACATTTTTTATGATAAAAAGAAGTTTACAACCAAAAAGACGAATTTTCAACAAATAAAAATTTTTTAATCAAAAAATAAATAAACTTTTATCAAAGTTGTTGAATCTTCAAGCTAAAAGACGAATTTTTTCTACAAAAATTGAATTTTCAAATAAAAAATAAGACTTTTTAGCAAAAAATTAATTTCCCATGAAACTGATACCTTTTTACCTGAATAAAACGAAATTTTAGACCCAGGACATTAAAGAAATTAAAACTGTGATCATTTTTTGACATATTTTCTTTTTACCTTCAAAATTTTTTAGCCTAAGAACTTTTTTTATTTGTTAAATATCTGCCTCAAACTTTAAGAATTGTAAAAGCCGACCGTAAATTACAATTTTAATTCCGTCCTTTTTACGTGTTACAGATATTTTTTTCCAACGCCTTTTTGGGGGCGCGAAGGCACCCTGGTGACTAGGCACAGAGAACAAGTCGAATCACACCCCTTTCCAACGCCTTGTTGGGGGCGCGAAGGCACCCCGGTGACTGGTCACAGATATCATGTAGGATCACACCCCTGCCTTTTTTCCAACGCCTCGTGGAGCGCCTGAAGGAACACGTGTGACTCGTCGCAGAAATAATGTAGAATCACATCCCTTACCAACGTCTTGTGGGAGGCATGAAGGCACCCCGGTGACTGGTCACAGAGATCATGTAGGATTAAACTCTGCCCCTTTTCGAACGCCTCGTGGGGCGCCTGAAGGCACACGTGTGACTCGCCACAGAAATAATGTAGGATCACATCCCTTTCCAATGCCTTGTGGAAGGGAGCGCGAAGGCACCCCAGGGACTGGTCACAGAGATAATGTAAGTTCACACCTCTGCCCCTTTTCCAACGCCTCGTGGGCGCCTGAAGGCGCACGTGTGACTTTTCGCAGAAATAATGTAGAATCACATCCCTTACCAACGTCTTGTGGGGGGCATGAAGGCACCCCGGTGACTGGTCACAGAGATCATGTAGGATTAAACTCTGCCCCTTTTCCAACGCCTCGTGGGGCGCCTGAAGGCACACGTGTGACTCGTCACAGAGATAATGTAAGATCACACCCCTTCCCTTTTTCCAACGCCTCGTGGGCGCCTGAAGGCACACGTGTGACTCGTCACAGAAATAATATAGGATCACACCCCTGCCCCTTTTCCAATGCCTTGTGGGGCGCGAAGGCACCCCTGTGACTGGTCACTGAGATCATGTAGGATGACACATCTTTCCCAACGCCTCCTAGGGGCGGGAAGGCACCCCTGAGACTGATCATTTTTAAATAGATCAGTCAGCAATTCAAATCGACGCAGAAAATTTGTCGGACGGAATTTTAGATAAATCGATAGCAACACTAAATTTTTTTAGAAAGGTACTGTTCAAAAGAGGCGTGGGCCTTGATGGAAACTATTATAGTAGAAAAAACTTCTCTCAATAATTTCATATGTGTAATATGTGGAATTCGGTTAAAGTCCCTAGAAGAAAGCGATGGTGATGATAGTGCTACAATTGAGAACCACAATTTTTGTGATTACTACTTGGTTTAGTGTCATAAAGAGTGTGCAGTTAAAAATATTTCAAAGAGTAAATATTAGATGTGCAAAAACTGACGCAAGAAATAATAATTTGCTAAAACTGCGGTGAGATAAAAAAAATCCGTTTGAATTGGTACGTTTTTATGTAAATTGTGAAAAATTACACAAATTAGTTTCGTACTTAAGCTTGAATTGGCAATCGCACCTAAATATGGAGAAAATACACATAATATTCAATGCGTACTGTTACTGCATTTCTGTTTATGTTTAAGTGAAATAAATTATATTTGATATATTAGTTTATATAATATTTTAGTATTCCTCAATTTACTTATTTTCCATTCTATCGCAAATTAATTTTTATTTTTATTTTAATTCAAAATTTTCGAAAAACTATCTATTCATAAAGAAATTTAAATCAAAATTATTTTGATATTTTTACTAGAGCTTCTTCATGAATTATTTTAGCCACTAGAAATCAAATTTGTACATAAAAAACGTTACTCGCGTTTCTAGCTTTCAAAGAATTTTATAAGTCAATAAGAATTTCCGGGAAAATTAGGAATAATAATAATTCTTTAAGAGATAAATAACTATATATTGATAATAAAAATAAATCGAAAACAATTGCCACATAATAAGTTTAACATGTTTATTGCCGATGATTGTTGTATGGTTGTCTCACCTTTCCTAACGCCTGATCAATATTTGGTCCAAATACACAATTTTGATAGACATACATAAGTCCAACATAAAAATCATG
The DNA here is from genome assembly GCA_010014905.2 of Druon quercuslanigerum. Lineage (NCBI taxonomy): Eukaryota > Metazoa > Arthropoda > Insecta > Hymenoptera > Cynipidae > Druon > Druon quercuslanigerum. The sequence continues at coordinate 5,078 of JAAAKG020130170.1, read as the reverse complement.
AATTTAGCACATCCCTGGGGCACGTGTTAATATGAGCCGAGCTTTTTTAGATTTCGCACGATTTTTGTAATAAAACAAATTTTAGTTAATTTAGCATAATATTTGATTGAACCATAAACATTTTTATTTTGACTTAATCACAAACTCAGTCTAATATAATAATCGTATTCCTTGGTTTAACCAACGAAAATGTTGATTCAATTAACCAAATCGTTTTCTGGGTTTATGAAGTAAGTTACCAGCTTGTAATTACAAGCACTTGTATTGTCTGTTTCACAAGAGTTTTACGTCCACTTGTAATTACAAGTAATATCGCCTACAAGTTGAAAGCGCTTTTACAAGTGCGCGCACGCGCACTCAACTTATCATAGCTGTTAACCTCCAAATGTGACTGAGCGTGTTGCTGTATCGGCAATTAATTCTTTAAGAAGATAAATGTTGTGCCATGACTTCGAAGGAAATAACAAAGACAAAAAAGATCAGTGTTTTAAAGAAAGACACGCTTTGTAGCCTTTCCTAACCTAAAAATGTATACACTTCTTTGAACGTATTTAATTCTTTATCGACTTCAGAATAACCGATAATTATATCTAAACTTCAATAAGTGCTTCTTTACTTAATTCATATTACAACTTTCTCGGCCGGAAATTTCAGTAAACTTCCTTAAAATATAACTTGTATTTACTCTTACCAACTTTTAACAAACCTCAAAGACCCTTTAAAATTTTTCTACAAACCACAAGTGCTACTTACAAGACGACACCTTTATGAAACACAAAACTTGTAAAACTGCCCAATACTACTTGTTAAAGGAGTCGCCGCACTTGTAACTTGTAAAAAGTACCAATGACTTTATGAAACGCCCACTTGTAATACAAGTTACAATTCCCTAGACTTTTACTTGTAAATTGTAACTTGTAGGTTTTATGAAATAGGCCCCTGGATGCCTCGAGTAGCACGGTTATGTCTGAGCGGCTCATCGAAACTTTTGCTAAAGTACAGTCCAGATCTGTACCTACAACCTTACAGACTATATATGCAACAGTTCCAAAACTGATCACGGCAACGTTGCACACGAAGCCTATATACGTGCCGCTGTGTTCTTTCTGTTTGTGTGGTTCGGCAAACGACGGAGCGGAGCGAGGAAGAGTGCAGTGTTGCCGCACTAGCATTTGTCATTCTCTCGTGGACGAAAAATTAAGTTAAATTTGTTATTTCTATTGGATTTTTTTCAAAAACGATGTGGGTAAAATTATCCATTATTCGCTTATAATGTTCATAATATTGTTATTTACTTTTAAATAGTCTTTCATGCAATTGTGTAATACCATTTAGTCCCTACAGGAGTTTATTTACTTGTACTTTTCTTTTTTATGTGTAGAGTATAGGCCGAAAGTGCAAAAAGTTCTGACTTTGATGTGAATTATTTCTGTTTCTAGATGGGCAATTCAATTTTAACTTTACAGTTTGATAGATCTTGGAGGTGTGCTTATGCTGGTTGATTTTTAGACATTCCTGTAATAAGCCGTTTTTTCCGACAAATACCTTAAGAAAGATCAAGTAGATAAGGTGATTTATCTCAAGGATAAACCAGCAAAGAAATGTGATGGGCATATCTATGAATTTACAACTGTTTGTAAGGAATATATATTTTCCTTGTAGAATTGTTAAATTAATATGTAAATTTCAAGAACATTATACACACGTAATCATTAACGTGAATATCGTATCTATCACAGCAAATCATTGCTGACTTTATTTGTGCATGCTGGTACATTTATTTATCAACATCAGATCGATTTGCAGTGAACCCATGTATTACAATTACATAATAATTTCCAGCAGGAGATTCGTTCCACAATCAGGCGCTATTAGAAGTGATGACGTGGGATATTACGAATCAATGCAATCATTGTCATGAGCAACTCACAGTCATAATCCAGGCAAACGTGCAGCTCGTTTACTTCAATGAATTTTTCCAGATCGGAGCACTTTCTCTATTCACTGCATTATGGTACTACACGGTCGCTCTGCTTTGAATCTGCCGCCTTCAAGTATCAAGAAGCCAAAAAACAAATGAGTGACATGTTTATCTTGACGCGATCAGAGGAGAATTTTTTCACGTCCGTTTTTATAAGGCTCCGGGCAAATTTAAATTTTTTGTTCTATTTGTACTTCTCTAAGAAGTTCAGGCCTTAGAATTTGTTTTGCAGAAATAATATTGTGAAACTGTCAAAAAGGGGCTGTGCACAATTTATGAAGTCTTTGGGAAGAGGGGAGAGGACAACAATTTGACTATGCTGTCTTACGTGGAAGAGGGTACGTGGTCAAAATTAATCTTTAGAAACAATTTTTTTTTTAATTTTGGTTATAATAGCCACACATTACATTTTCTAGGGTTGCTACAAAATCCCAATTTAAAAACTCCCTGAATTTTTCTGGCTTTTCCCGGACCAATTTTTAATTTTTACTAAACGTTAAAATTTTTATATTTTAGTAAATCAATTTTAAAAATGAGGAAAATTATGAAATCAATAATAATAATGTAAAAAACATTGTTTTATAAATTTGTTTTTAACACTTAATTGCAACAGTCGCACCTCATTTTATAAGGGGTCATCCAATTATCCGCAAAATACGTAAAGAAATACACTTTCAGATGAAAAGTGTAACAGTTGATATTTTCGCCACAAAATATATTTTGGTTTGCTCAAAAACCAGAAAAGACGAATTTTCAACCAATCAGACGAATCCTTAACCAAAATAGGCTAAGTTTCAAACCAAAAAGAGGAAGTTTTAACCAAAGAGTTTAATTTTCAACCGAAATCGATTTTCCATTCATTAAATTTAAAACAGCAAAACAGTTTAGTTTTCAATCCGAAAATTTGAGTTTTGAACCAGAAAAATTAAATTTTCAACCCGCAAATATTAATTATCTACCAAATTAATTGAATTTGCAACCTAAAAATATCAGTTTTTAATAAAATACATGAATTTTAAAATAAAAAAGAGAAACCTTTAAACAAAAATGTAACAGTTACGTTTTTAGTAAAAATAATTAATTTTTCACATTAAAAAAATCAAATACATGAATTTTCAACTGAAAAAAATAAATCTTCAACGAAAAATATAATAGTTCAATTTTCAGTTAAAAAATAGTATATTGTGCTACAAGTGTGAAAAGTAGGCAGTTTCACACGAGAATAAAATTTGCTGTACGAGCTGCAAGGAAATTGTAGCTGAAGAAAATTGTTGTAGGCAAGTTGGAGGCGAGCTGTAAACGAGCTGAAGACGATGCGGAAACAACCAAAGATGAGCTGATGGCAAGTTCCGTAAACTTCACAAGAGTTGGAGCGTCATTTATTGTAATTTATCACTTGGAGTTTGTCCAATCGCTATTCACTAATCACAATCAGTCTCTCAAGCGTTAAATCATAATGAAGTGATGTTATGGTAAGGGTAGTCATGGAAAATGATTTTGAACCGAAATACCCAAGGGCAACAGCAAGAAAAAGTAATCTGGCACCATGTACGTACGCACTACAGCTAGAAAAAATAATCTTGCTCAAAGAGAGCACAAACGCAGCAGCTAGAAAAAGTATTTTTATAACTGTTTTTCACTACGCTTTTGTAATTTTCACTTTCCGCACGCAATACATGCCTCGGAACTCAAACATTTCGTTCATCAATTAAACTTAACAAATTACAAAAAAAATTGCAACAAAACAGTTAAATTTTAAACAAGCGATAATTTTTTCGTTAAGAAATGAAATAAATAAATTTTCAATTCAAAACACTGATTCTTAATTTAATAAAATAACTAACTTTTAACCAAAAATTTAAATTTTTAAAGGATTTTTGAAGCTAGTCTTTAAACTTTCAAGTAATGAAATTGATTTCTAAACCAAAAAGATAATTATTCATCAAAAAGATTAATATTCTACCTTAAAAGACAAATTTCCAACAAAATACACGAATTTCCAATGAAATAGTAGAATTTTTAACTGATGTAGGTAATCTTTTAACCAAATAAATTGCCAACTAAGAAAGATGAATTTTAACAGGAAATTTAATAGTTGATATTTTAACGAACAAAGATTTTAATTTTGAACCCTGGCTTTCTAAAATTCCCTGGCTTTCTAAAATTCCCTGGCTTTCTAAAATTCCCTGACCTGTGGTCGATCTCACTTTAGCAATTACTTGATTCATGCATATAATTTTATTTTTTTTGTGTTGAAGGATGATTTGGTTATCTTACCAAGGAAATATATCATAAAAGTACTTTGTAACTTTATTTTTTAATACTTATGTGATTCGATCTTTTTTGTGTATACTTTTTAAATAGACTACTTTCTAATTAAGAAGCTAAATTTTGATCTTAAAACGTGTATAGGGTCAATAGAAGTGTGATAGAAAGTTATAAATGTTACTTTGGTTAATGATATTTTCATTAAGAAGATTCTTATAATGCATTTTTGCTTTCAACTTCTTGTTATTTATAAGAATATTAATGGAAATAAAAAAATTATATTTGAATTCAGTATAAAGGTTTAGTGACATTCTACAGACTATTATTATTTTAAAAATTACAGTCTGAAAAATTCATTATTTTAGAAATAAGTCAGGAACATGTAAATTAATATGTCGAATGTAAAAGTTTTATGCTTTATGATGCAGATTTGTATATTCTTCTAACTTGTTTTTAAAATAATGAATGTATCAGTCTGTAATTGTGTGATGTGATCGAAAATATAAGGACATTTTTTGAGTAGGAAATGTTTGTTAATGAAACTATTGAATTATTTTTAATTTCATGAAAATGGAACTAGAACCCTAATTTGATTCTATGACGTCAAAAATCACGGAACGTCCTCTTTTAACTTATTTTTTTATTTAAATGCATTTCAAAACATTTATATACATATAAGATGTGAAAGTATCAAATAAATGTATGCTTCGTGTAAAACAAAGATTTTTCAAGTTTTTGTAAACAGGTTTTTATTTATGATAAAGTAGATATTTCGGGTTTCAATCGTGTACAAAACTACGAATTTTGCCGACGTTTCGTGAACATTGCA
>JAAAKG020130159.1:0-14726 GCA_010014905.2 Druon quercuslanigerum | reverse complement strand
GAGATTGAAGAAAGAAGTTGAGGAAAAAAGATAGAGCCACCGAATCAGACAGGGTTTAGAAAAGGAATGGGGGTAATAGACAACATATATGTTCTGAACTATCTAGTAAATAAGAGGATTAAAAGGGAAAAGGGGCCAATGATAGCAATGTTCAAGGATGTAAAGGCAGCGTTTGACTCATTAGACCGAGGCGAGATAGAAAAAATTATGGTTAAAAAGGGGATAAGAGAGGGATTAATAAAGAGCGTGTCGCAAATTTTCAGAGAGACAAAAAGCGGTGTAAAGGTAGGGGATCAAGTAGGAGATAGTTTCTGGTTAGTGAGAGGAGTGAGACAAGAATGTCCTCTGAGCTCGCTTTTCTTTAATATATTAATATCAGACTTGGAAGACGAAATGAGAAGAAAAGGTTGGGGAGGTGTTAGGATAGGAAAGATAAAGAGGTTTAGAAAAGGAGGGGGAGACAAAAAGAATGGACGGGGAGATGAACGGGTGTAAATATAGAAGAGGTAAAGGAGTTTAAATATTTGGGATATGTTTTGCAAAAGAATGGAGATCATAGAGTTTATATAAGAGAAAGGATAAAAAAAGCAGCAGGGGTAATGAAACAGGTATAGGGAATGGGAAAAAGAAGGTTAAAAAAATTGGAGAAGGATAATGTGGTTATTTGATACACTGGTATGACGGGTATTAAGTTATGGGGCAGACATATGGGGATGGAAAGAAAGGAAAGATATTGAGAGTTTACAAGAAAGACATAAGGTGGACATTAGGGGTAGATTGGAGGACGCCAGCATATATGGTGAGAGAAGAAGCGCAAAGGGATAAATGAAGTATTAGAGCGCGAAAGAGAGCATGGAAATTTGTGACAAAGCTGTGGGAGGGAAAGGGAGGGGAGTTGGCGAGAAAGTATTTGATGGAGGTAGAAGAGAGGAGAGGGATGGCGATAGAATTAACAAGATGGGAAGAAGATAGGAGGGAGTTCTTGAATGCTAGAGACATGGAAGACGGGACTGGAGTACACCATGAAGAATTGGAAAAAAGGACAGGGAAAGACAATTAATAGAAAGATGGGGGTTGATTGAGTAATCAAAATACAATAAAGGGTATAAGATGATAAAAAAGGAAGGCTTACCAAAGTATTTAGAGAAGGGATGGGGAGAGAGAAAGTGGACCAGAATAGCAAGATTTAGATTCAGAAACGAGGTAAGAGAGGGGAGGTATTGAGAAAAGGAAGAGAGCAGAAAGTGTAGAATATGTAAATGGGAGGAGAAAAAATGGGAGCACGTATGGGAAAGATACAGAAGAGAAATGTAGGATAAAGGAAGCCGGCAAGAGAATGTTGTTAAGATTCTAGGGGAGGATGGATTAGGAGAAATTTATCATAGATTCTCGGCTTTGCAGTTTTTGCCACTCCTTTTCGAATGTTTTTAAGCCTGGCCAGGCTTTCGACGACAGGTGATTTTTTACGGATAATGATCTTAGGCCAAGCTCGTTGTAAATTTGTTTCAATATTTTAATTTTTTTATTAATTAATTAATTTAAAGTTGAAAAAGTAATAATAAATAAATATAGAGGAAGGGAGGGTAAAGAAAGCTGGAAAGAGAATGTGGTTAAGATTCTAGGGGAGGCTGGATTAGGAGAAGAATGGATGAAGGAGTTGGAGGGTGCTAGGGCAGCGAATGGGGGTGAATGAAAGAATGCATGTGAAAAAATGGCAAATTGGAGGATAAAAAAATGAAAGAATAAGGAAACGGAACTCGCCTAGATTAGAAGCGTAAAGATTGTAAGTAATGGATATGTAATAGCATGAGTAGACTAAGATGCGTTTGCGTTCTCATTCTCTCTCGCTTGCACTTGCACTCTCGCTTTCGACCGATCGCTCGAGTTAAGGAACTAGATAGATATAAGACTTTATGTAAATAGTTGTAAATTTTTGTAAATATTAAGATTAAAATATTCTTTTTGTTGTTTAATATGTAAGCGGAAATATTTTAAGGAATGGAAGTCATGTACACCCTTAGGGGACACATTATGAATAAAGAAGAAGTGGAAATGGCATCTTTCTTGAAAAATAGTACAACTGTTTAGTTTAAAATTAAATTTTTTTTAAAGAATCATGCTTTTAGGTTGAAAATTCAACTATTTTCTTGAAATTCTGTTTTTGTTTTAAATAAAGGTATATCTCTTCAGTTAAAAATTTAATTTGTGATCAGAAAATGCGTCTTTTGTCTGGAAGGTTCAACAACTGAGAGGAACCATTTCTTCATGACTAAAAAGTATTTATTTCTTGATTCTTCTTCTTCACTTTAAAATTCACTCTTTAAAATGAAATTTTATCTTTCTTGGTTGAAATAGCAACTATTACACTTTTTTGTTAAGAATTTCAATATTAAAATGCTGGTATTTGAATATAAATGGTGAGGGAAAATAAAAAAAATGTTAAGGGAAAATCATCATTTAAAAAATTAAATAAAATTATTCATTAGTACATAATAAAAACCTTATCCTATTAATATTTTTTACTTTTGCTATTTTTATTTCGAAGTCACTAATCTTTAGTTAAGTCTGATAATTTGTATCAAGTATAATTACCTTTAAATAAAATACTAAAATTATAATGAGCGACGTCATGAATGATTAAATGAAAACTGCCTTATCATATATTCAAAGCAATTTCAATTAACGGTTGTTAATTATGAATTTCAAAACGGTGAACTTCTGATCTTCGTAATTAATAATCATTTTTAATGTATATCGAAACGATCAGTATTTACTAACCACCCTCCTTAGCAATCAGTTATGAGAAACTAAATATCATGTGTGTGGATATTATATGTAAATATTGGTAAATAAATCGATCGTGATGTTCATCTTGATGTCGTTAACGTCAAATAGTCAAAATATGTCCCATTTTATATCAACCTGTCTATAACATTCCCTGGAAAAATTTCATGCGTTTTCCCAAGCGTGCCAATAAAATTTCACTGTTAATATCGATACGTCTCTCCCACTTAACACTACAACATATCTATGTATATGCAAGTAAAATGAAGGTGGTATAAAAGAAAATTTTATTATAATGGGATACTATATATAGTTAATGGGTTTGTCCATTTTATCGCAAATAAAACGGATTTAATGTGGTTAAGTCTTGAATGTGGTTCGAAAAGGTTTCTTTAAGCTATATATTTTTATGATTTTTAAATTAGAGACTTTGTTTTAAATGAGTAGAGCTTACTTTTTGAAAAGAGGTCATTTATGTAGATTAATTGCGTAATATAATTAAATTCTTTTATGTGTTTTAGATTATGGGTGTGGAATTCGGGCAGATGTCAATTGGTGCAATATTTTACTTAACATAAGGAAATTCTGGAAGCACATATTTTAAATATTATATTATTTTTAAATTACCCAGTGTTAAATTAAAAAAATTTTATATTCCGTTTTAATCCCCATTAGATCGGCTCAAAAAAACTCCTGCTGTTAATATATATTATATATATTTTTTTTAAATAAATAAAATCCTGCTCCCAAAACTCCTGCGATTAGCGTAAGGAGATGCGGATATTAAATTTTTTTTGGAATAATATTTTTAGGTGACTTTGGAATTTTATACATTAAAAAATACTTCATTTTTTGTGCAAATTGTAAAGTTTTATATAAAAACCATAGAATTAAACAATAACTTTTACATATCTTTAATGGAGCATTTAAAATTGAACACACTGAGATATGTGAACTAATGAAAATGAAACAGATTCCAAACAAACTATTTTTAATTGCAAATCTTGAAAATTGTATATTTTCAAATTCAAAATTTCCCAAATTTCTGAATTTACACTTTAAAGCATCCAGAATTGAACGATTTGAAACCTACTCTTTAAAATTGATAAATTTAAAATAGGAAGAATCTACGAATATGTATCCTTTAAATTGCAAGCGTACATATTCCGAATTCTCAAGTATTTTAAATTAAATAAACGCAAATTGAAAGCATTAAAAATTTAACGAATTTAAATTTAATGCACTATAAATATTCCTACGAGTTTCATTTTAATAGGAAGCACTCGAAAAGAAATCAATATTGTCCTTTCGGGAGATAATTGGAAGATTTTAGATCTATAATGTAAGCTTTCCTGTTAATAAAAAAGTAATGAAAGTAGAAATTCACAATATTTATAATTATATTTTTTAAAATGCAGAATTCAATAATTTTATTATGAGCGATGTATTTTTTCAAAAGTTAATTTTTTTGTCAGAAAATTAACTTCGTTGAAAGAAATTTAATCTTTTTGGTTAAAAATTTAACTATTTTATAAAAAATGTATCTTTTTTTTGGTGAAAATTCTATTGAATGGTAAATGAGTTTTTTAATATTAACCTTTTTGCTTGAAAAATTAACTTTTTTTAAAATTAATCTGTTATATCTGTTATATCTGTTCTATTTTTCAGGGAAAAAATTTAATTTTGAATTTACTTTTTTGTTAAATATTTGCTTTCTTTGTTAAAAATTAGTTTTTTATCTGAAAATTATAACTATTCTTTTTTCAAATTTATGCTTTTTTAGTTTATAAGTTAAAAAATCATCTATTTGATACAAAATTAACGTATTTTGTTGGAAACTAGAAAATTTACCTTTTTGGTTAAAAATGTGTTTTTTCTTATTGAGTTCAACTAGTTAAAAATTCGTCTTTTTTGTTTGTTAAAATTTCGCTCTTTTTTCTTTTAAATTAAATTTTCGAACTAAATATTTGACAATCTCATTTTTTGTTTCAAATTTATCTTTTTTTAATTAAAAATACAACTATTTTGTTAACAATTTATCTTTTTGGTTAAAAATTCAATTTTTTCGTGAATGATAAATTGTTTTCTTTAACATTATTATTTTGAGATTCATAATTTTAATTTGAAATTTATATTTTTTGTTAATTTTCACTGCCTTTTAATTTCAATCAAAATCTTTTTTGGTTGAAACAATAACTATTACATGTTTAGTTGGGAATTATTCCTGAGGAAATCCTAACAGAGTTGGAGAATTTCCGACAAAATCAAGTTGATGTAAATTTTATTAGTTTTATGAAAATTCAACAATTTTAATAAAAAAACAAATTCTTGTCGCTTGAAAATTCATCTTTTTTATTAAAAAATTGTCTGTTTGCATTGAAAATTCATCTATTTTTATAGAAATTGCATTAATCTATTTTGTTTGAGGATTAAACTATGTTAATAAAACTTTGTCTTTTTTGGTTAAAAAAAAATGTTTTGATTTATAATTTAAAAAAATATTATAATTAATAGTTTTTGGTTAAAAATTCAAGTAATTTATTTAAACTTAAACTGCATGGTACTTTTACTCTTTTTTTGATTAGTCCAAGGGAGGTCTCTGTTGTTAGTCTGACATACTGATTTCTGAGTGACCAGCCCCTCGATCATTTTTGTGAAAAAATCAAGCAATTGGTCGGAAATTAATGTTGTTAAAAATTCATATTTTCAGGTTAAAAATTCAACTGTTCTTGAGAAAATATCTCTTCTTGACTTCAAAATTCTACCATTTGCTAGAGAATTAATATTTTTTGTAGAAAATCAAACTCGAAAAGTTATGTATTTTGTTAAAAAGTAGTCTATTTAGGTAAAAAATTAATTTTTTTTTCTTTTATGATACTGGTTGGAAATCCGTTACTTTTAGTTAAACATTACTTTTTGAACTCAAAATTAAATTATTCTATTTTAAATTTAAAGGGTTTGTTTTCTACTTCAAAAGTCAAATATTTAGATGAAAATTCGTATTTTGGTAGAAAATCATTTTTCTTGGTTGAAACTTAAGCTATTCCATAAAAAATTAAAATCCTTTCTCAAAGTTTAATTATATTGTTGAAAATTTAACTATTTTCTAAGTCATCTTTGCTTTTTGAAAATTTAAGTGTATGGTTCGCTCAGGCCATAGCACGTCAGGGATCCAAGCAGAAGGCCAGGAGTTCGATCCCTGTCGCGGTACCAATGTAAATTTTTCTACGTCCTTCTAACGGAGATTTGGTGGTTTGGAACTCACCTTAAATTGTAAGCAGAAGAATTAGCGATCACATTGCGAAGATGTTCCATGTCGAGGGGCACTGCCGGTCAGTAGTCGCTTGTCGATTTCGAGCAATGCTTACACACATACATACTTACATAACACATCAAGTCAGTGTGTTGAATCTATGCATCTAATTAATGAAGTCAGAGATACCTCTTTGTCCAGCCTAACATAACAGCCCTTCTCTGCGGCCTGAGTAGAAAGACTGCTGGATAGCAGAGTGGGTGAGGATCTCTTTGCTGTGCAAAGAGGTATACGTCATTCTCTGTGCGACGGTATATGCCCTATCTTACAAATCCTACTTTGTAATCGGTGTCCATCCTAAGCTAACCGGCCTTCTCCGCAACCTAGCTAGGAAGGCTGCAGGATGGCAGAGTGGGTGAGGCTCACCTCGCTATGCAAAGAGGTATGCGCCATTCACTGTGCGATGGGGTACGCCCTAACTTACAAACCCCACTTCGCAAAACCCACAGATTATATTATAGAGTCTAATTATTCAGGAGTTAGAACCGTTTCTAAAACATCTGTCGATCACAATGGTTCTTAAGCTCAACTGGCGCACGCATAATAAGGTGGAGAAACTGAATGCGAGTTCAACCGTCCTAACTCCTAACTTTGTCTGTTCGCTAGAGAGGCTTTATTTATGCTAACTTATACGGTGCATTTGCATGCCTGCACGTTTTAGTGGGACGACTCGGAGTGTAGGGCAAAACGCTGAAACGGCATGGCGCTTGGCCGGATTGGCGACTGCAAAGATCTGATATTAAAATCTCAATTGTAGTGAGCCCATATTTGTCACGAGCGAATGGACCTGTGCCGGCTTTCGCTTTATTAGAATTCTTCGTTATTGGCGCTTTTTCACCAGAAAAATATCGAAACAGGGCTGATATTGGAACCTTTTAGGAAAAAAAGATTCAGCATATTATACCGCATTAGCTGACACACAAAGAGGGGGATTGATTTTTTTGTTTATTAAAATTGCATTCTCAACCAATAAAGATGAATTTTCAATCTAAAAGAACAAATTTTCAACAGAACAGTTGAATTTTCAAACACGAAAAATGAATCCATCAAAACCGTTCAATTTTTAACATTATAATTAAAAATTTGAAAAAATATTTGAATTTTTTACCAAATAATTGAACATTCAAATAAGCAGAATAATTTTCTTACAAAAAACGATTTTACAAATAGCTGCATTAAACTGAAAAAAGGGTCTTTTAACAAAATAAATTGTTTTTCAATCAAATCTTTTAATTTTTAACTGGAACAGATACTTTTTTAGCCCAAAATAGAATAGTTACATTCACAGTTTGAAAAATTACTTTTAAAAAAGCAGCGAATTATCAATCACTTTAATCCAACAAAAAATTGAGAATTGTCAATAAGATTCTTCAATCTGCATCCAAATAGATGAATTTTCAAGAAAATATTTAAGTATTCAAGAAAAAGAATAATTTTTCGAATAATAAATATTAAATAATAAATTTTCGAAAAATAATTTAACGAAATAGTTGAATTTTAAAGTCAAAGAGATATATTTTTAACCGAAAATAAAATCGATAAATTTTCAGTTTAAAAAACTAATTTTCATTTTTTAAGCAAATTTTCAACCAGTTAAATTTATCTAAAAAAATTGAATTTAAAAAAAAAGTTGATTCCTTCAGGAAAATTGTACATTTTCAAAAAACAAGATTAATTTATAGAGGATTAAATAACTGAATTTTTAAATCATAAAGGATGACTTTTAAACTATACATGGAATTGTTAATGTTTCAGATACAAAAAATTAATCTTTTATAAAAAAATGAATTTTCAGCACAATAGTTCAGGTAACAAAAGTTTAATTTTATAACACGAATATTAATTTTTAAAAATAAAGTTAATTTGCTACAGAATAATTGCATTTTCAACTAACAAGACGAATCCCTAGCCCAAACAAAATTTTTACAAGCTAATTTAACATTAAAACAAGTAGAAATCAAAAACAGAAATCGAAAACAGTTGGATTCAAACAAAATACAATTTTTTAACATGTTAAATCCTTAACTAAAACAAATTAATTTGGCACCAGACATTTATATTCTTAACCAGAAAGGATAAACTTTTAACCAAGAATATTAATTTTCTATACAAATTTTTTTTTGAATAAAATACATGAATTTTTATCCAATTACTTGAACCTCAAACTAACAAAGATAAAGAAAATATAATCTTGTTGGTTTACAATTTAATAATTTGGTTAAATATATGTCTTTTTTAGTACAAATTTAATTAACTTTCTTGATTTAAGAATTATAATTTTAGTTGAACACTCATAATTTTTGTAGAAAATAGAACAACTTTAATAATAATTCGTTTCATGGTTACAAATTAATTTTTGATAATAATTTAACTGTTCCATTTTTGGTTAAAATTTAATGTCTTTTATTATTTAAGAATTCAAATATTTTGTGGAATAATTTGTTATAATATCCTCTTTTTAAATAAAAAAAATTGATTTATTCAGATAAAAATTCAACTATTTTGTGGAATGCTAGTTTTTTATAATTTAAAAATTCAATATTTTGGATGAAAGTTTTTTCTCTGTTGACTGAAAAATCGTTCTCGGTTTAAAATCCAGCACCAGTTGAAAATTCGTATTTTCATTTGAAAATTCATTTGCAAAAATTAGATCTTTTTTCGTTTAAAATAAAACTTTTTGATTACAAATAAATCGATTGCGGTTGGGCATTTAATTATTTTACTAAATTTTTTTTAGTTTAGCTGTTTTTGATAAAAAATAAAAACATTTTTTATTTAAAATACCAACTATTTCATTTTTTGGGGACTGATTCTCTTTTAGTTTAAAATTAAACTACTTGGTTAAAAGTTGAACTACATTTAAAAAAAACCTTCCGTCCCCGAAAAAGGAGAAAAAGTGGTTCAAAATTACAGAAAAAAATCTGCCCGTTTCGCATATCGCGGTCCATGTAACAAAAGTAGATTTTTTAAAGCTATTTTTCGTAAAAAGAACTGACAAGCACATCTCGTTACTTTAGCATATTACTAGAACCATATAAATTTCGTTTTTCATCAACTTTTTTTAAAAACATTATTTTTTAAAATCCTAATTATATAAAAATATTTTTGAAAATAACTAAATTGCCTAATTCTGATTTCAAATGACTTGGAAAATAGTATAATTTTTTTTTCAAGGCCAAAATTAAAAACTCAATAAAGCAGACTTTGTCAGACAGTAGAGCAATTTAGATGGCGCCATATCCTCTCATTGATTATGTGACGTCGAGTTTTCGTCTAAGGTTTACTTCATTTAAATTTCCATAATGCTCAGGCGATGGGATGTAAATTGTAAAGCGAAGCTTCGACGTTCCGTGAAACTTACCACTGTGAGCCTCAACCAATTTTAACCTAAAACTCTTTACGCTCGCTGGTTTTTTTGCAATTTTTTTTTTTAATTTAAAAATTTGGTTAAAGTAAACTGACATTAGATTGGCCCAACCGAACAAAATTTTCGAATTTTTTAGCCTTACCCCCCTCCCCTCCCCCATTTATTTAGTTTGCAACAAAAGTAAACACATATGTTTATTTAATATTAATGATCTTATGAAAACTCTTAAGGAGACACGAATCCATAACAGAATTACCTTTTCAACCCCAAAGCCCCTTTCAAGCTGCCTCAAAAACCACCCCATGTTAGTCCATCAAGGACTTTGCGAATAATTCCGCCAATTATTAATGTTTTCTTCTTTTTATCAGATCTTCATGAATGAATGAATTAAAAGAATTGTATGTATCTGTTTATTATTTTTAGTTGTTTATAACATTTTATTCACTTTAAGAATTGTATTTCCATAGAATATCGTCAATCAAGGATATTTTATTGATGCTATGGTGTAAAAGAAAATCGTACTTTCTAGCTGTTTTTTAACAAATGCAAAACTGTAACCTAAATCTTTTCTTTTTTGAAGGTAATTATAATAGTTTAAACCATTTTTTAAAGCAATTTATTGTCTTATAATATCGTGAATTAATGGTATTTTCTTAATGATTTACTTTAATTTCTAAAGGTGAAGATTGAATGTTGTCATTTTATATGTCTATTGTTTAAACAATTTATAATGTTTTAAATTATTTAAGTTCTATTAATTTTCCCTAACGCTGAGATTTTTAACCTACTAATAACTGTTAAAACAATTTTTATTTATTTAAAAATATTATTATTTTATAATGTTACAAGTTCATCATATTTTCTAAATGACATGGCCTAATTAATAAACGCGAACACCAATTTCTGATCAAATTCGTTATTTTTAAAGTGCTCTTATTTTTTTTAAAGTTTGCTTTAAAAAGTTTAGAACATGGTACTCTTATTTGGGCTATAGTAATAAAAAATGGTATTAATTCACGATATTATAAGATAATATTTTGTTTTAATAAATAGAAATTGTAATTACCTCCTCTCCATTTTCAACTTCTCGAAACCAAACAAACTGTGTTGCCTTTAAAATCTTTAAAAAATTGTTGTGTGGTGAAACATTAATTATTTACTACAATTTTTTACCAAATTTACGAACTAACGTTTTCTTGATGAGGATAGCTCGCTGGCTCTCGAAACGTCTAATGTGTGTTTTTTTAATAAGGAACCAACTGCACCTGAGGTTATTGTTGTCTAAAGTATTTCACTTACCATCCTTTAAAAAAATCTCTACAAGTCAAAATTGTTAAATTAAATAAAAACCAAAAGGTAACTTTTTACAACTTATTTCTGTCCAAAGTTGCATTTAAAAATTTATAATTTGATAAAACACTAAATAAACGAATAGAATAAAAAAATTCACTCTTTATTTATAAATTAGGCTAAAGTATCTTGGAAAAAATAAGAACCAGGCTAAAATTTTAGGAAACGAAGAAAATTTCCTAGTTTTTACCGTTAAAAGTTTGTTTAAAACAAAAATAGATTTTTTAATCAAAATTTGTTTTTCAAGTTCTAAAGTTCTAAAAAACACCTTCTACTTTCCTTTGATTGTTTGTATTTTTTAACCTATATAAAACTGATTGAATATCTTCTTTCGGTCGTGTTCATTTTTAATCATTTTATGTGAAAACAATATATCAAATTGAGTTTTTAAAGTGTCTTTTGTTAAAATAATCTTAATCAGTGATAGCATTTTCTAGTGTGTGTTTCTAAATTGTTGCAAATTAAAACAGGGAATAATACAGTCTTTATACATAATTACTAATATTAAATTTAAAATAAGATTGTGCTAGAATTTGATTGTTCTCTGGTATATAAAAAATAGGTTTCATTGAAATTAATAGAAATTGGGGTGATAAGATTGATGATAGAGCAGGACCAATGAAAAACATAAAAGAATTTTATACGATGACCCTATTGGAGTTCCAAACTTTTGTTTATAAAAATTATTATTAAATTTGAAATAGACAGAATAAAAAACATATTTAATTGCATCTAGAGCCATTAATTTAAAAAGAGATCTCTTAAGATACAACAAGGTATGGGATAGAGTTATTAATTGGATATAAGTAATTTATTGTAATTTTTAAATAAAAAAATAATCAACTTTAGAACAATTAAAATCTCACTAAATATATAGACTATATTAGAGTCAATCACATTTTACATAATATCCATTGAAATATTTTCTTTTCAGGTTACATCACCTTTATGTTATGCCTTTAGTTATGGTCCAATAAATTACTCCCTGATGAGGAGGTCTAAATTGGCCTCGAAAAATGTTGGTCCCCAAGTAGTATAAAAAGGACGGCGAAAGGGAAAAAGTGAGAGGTTAGTTTTGGTTGACTTTTTCCTTTTTTCTCCCTCTTTTTTCTTTATTCTTGATATTTATGTCTCTAATGAGCCGGAAAGTGAGATAGTTTAGAAATCTGATTTTTAATGAAGAAATCTGTTTCATGCTCTTTTGCATGAAATTAATTCTTGAGAAAATGGATTATTTTACATTCTTAAATTTTAAAAAATGAAGATTTTCTAGAAATCCTTAACCTTTTTTCACATTGCTTTACCGTTTCTGCTTATATAAGACAGACACCCTTAACTTTTGTACGGGCCTAACCATTTTTGAGAGAAAAAGTTTTTTTTAAATATAATTTTGTATTTTTCTGTTGTTTTGAATTAATGTAATTATCACAAAAGAGCAACAGACATTTTTTGTAGATCTTTTCTATGCGTATAAATTTTATTGTAAAAAGTCTTTTGTACCATTAGTTGTTTTCGAGAAAATATCAAAAATTCGATTTTTTAAAAATCTTTACCAAGAATAAAACTCACGAAATATGTAGCACAAATGACCAGCTATTTCTAAGAAAAATGGTTTTTATAAAGTGGGCAATTAAAAAAAATCGCTTTTTTAGATTTTTAGAAAAACTGCCGAATACATTCGCTCGTGTGGAAAATACTGAATTTTAAAAAAAAATCTTGACCAATTTTTGAGAATCTGTAGACAATCTTAAACCGGTTGCAAAAAATGTGCAAAAAACTTTGTCAAATAAACTGTGCAATACCTGGTCCTTTTATTCACCATAGAATGATATCTCCAAATATGAAATCATCCCCCCCCCCCCCAGTCAAGCCTCTCTATCTGATTTGAAATGAAATTGATCTTTAAAAAATGTCATCAGAAATATATGTAATACTTCTAAAATAAATGTTTAGTCAATCGAATCAGTCCTTACAGCTTTGATTCCAGACAAAAAAAATTTTTAATCAAGCGCCAAATGGCCTATAAGACCCTACTTTCATTCAAGCTGTGCAAGTTTATGGTTGTTTCTATAAAAAAAAACGTTATGATCGAAAATGGCTTCAGGCACGGAAAAATCTACCCACGTAAGCGACTAAATGGAAATCTGGCTAAGTTGAACTTGACTATGGCTTCGTTGCTTAACACTATTACGTTGTAGCCATAGGGGTCCGGCTGGCATGGGGTTGTGCACTTGGTCAGCTATACGATTTCGCGAAGTTGTACGAAGTTAATCCAGGCTCTTCTGTACAGCTTTTGCAGGTTCCTTTTACTGTCTCACAGTCCTGCCCAAGAAAAAAAGAAGAAACTGGACAGCAGAACTAACGATTCACTGAAATTGGCTCGATTCAATCGGTAACTGAAAAGGTCGGACCTATAGTAGGATCTATAGTTTCGCAGTACATACAAGTTGATCAATTAGTTCTAGTTCGGGGGCTGGGTACCTTCCCGAATGCACTAATACCGCCAAAGCTGAAAACCCTTTATTCTTATGTATTTTGAGCCCCTGAATCCGAATCCACAACTTAATTTTTCGAAAAATGCGTAGAACATACTTTAAATTGCATTGGTTTGAACAAATTATGAAAAAGTGGTTTTTTCTAAACGGACAAATTTTTTAAGAAAATATGACGTTTTTTACTAACTTTCACTGTTGATAATTTTTGATCTACGGATCATTTCTGAAAATTTAAAAAACGTATGTATTCTCTAAATTTTACTCGACAAATTGACATTGTTTTCCACTATGACACGTCTTTGCAAGTTATACTCTTTGCGATCAACAATAAGGCTTTTTTAATGATTGACATAGTATGCTTTTCGAAAGACATCGATAATTTTTTTATTGCATTGTTGTCTTGATGACTGTAAAATAATTCACAAAGTAAAATCAACTATTAATATCGTAATTATTACAATTACTATAATAATAATTGCAATTATTATAACATTTATGATCAGCAAGTAAATTGTGTAGACGAGAAAGTAGATATTTTGAATCCTCTTATGTTCGGTTATGAATTGAAGGATGAGACATTGATACAAAAAAAATAAATATATTACTACCACCTCCAGACGATTTTGTTACGTGTTGTAATTATAAAGCTTTTACAAGTGAGAAATCATGTCCTTGTGTAAAGTATAAATCTAAATGTACTTCTTTTTGTGCATGCCAGAAAGAAAAAAAATGCAGAAATAAATATACATAGTCTACTGTAAAATTACTTATGTAAATAAATATTTGACATAATTTATATAATCTCCGGCAAGTTTCGCAATACCTTGAGATAAGATAGAAAAATTAACCATAAAAAATGACGATTGATCGCAAAAAGTACAACTTGCAAAGAGCTGCCGTAGTGGAAAACAATGACAATTTGTAGAGTAAGTTTTAGAGAATAAATATGTTTTTGAAATTTTGAGAAATGTTCCGTAGATCAAAAATTATCAACAGTGAAAGTTAGTAAAAAACGTCAAATTTTCGAAGTTTAAAAATTCATAACTTTGGAAATATGCATTTTACAAAATAGTTACTAGACACCTTTTCTTCTTAAAATAAGCCATATTTTCTAAAAAAAAAATTGTCCGGATGGAAGAAACAATGTTCTACGCATTTTTCAAAAAACAAAGTTGTGGATTTGGATTTAGGGGCCACGGACTAATCCCGAAATTCGATCAAAATGATATGCGATGCTTTAATAAATATTTCGGATTTTTTATTTAATCCTGAAAAGGGTTCGTCCACATATTATGTGATATTTTGGCTGAAAATGTATCTTTCTTCGATCTAAATTAAACCATTAGGTTAAAAATTCAATTATTTTGGTGATTTTGTACCTTTTGATCTTAATAGAACATTTCTTCAATTTATATGC
>JAAAKG020130148.1:0-14726 GCA_010014905.2 Druon quercuslanigerum | reverse complement strand
CAAATTTTTTACTTTTAAATATTTAGTTTTAATTTACTCGTCTTAAATGAACAGTCAAATATTATTAAATATTGAATAATTTTTTATTGTCTTGATTAAGAATATTAATATTGAATGGGTTAAAAATGGAGTATTTTAGACTGAAACAATATTTAAAATATAATGAAAGCCTTTAATTACGAATATATAATTATTATAAAGTTATTTTTAAGTTGAAAATAGCTTATGAGGTTTCAATGAAACGTATATATTTTTTTAATGACTAAGACTTTCGAATTGAAACAGTGTCATTTTTATCATTACAAGCTGGAAAATCTTCAATTGTGAACGGATTTAGAACCTTTTGGATAAATTAAATAATGTTAACTTTACAATACTAAAAGTGAAGATCCATTAAAAAAATATTTTTTTATTATATTTACAGTTGATAAAATAAAAATGTTTTCTATACAAAAAATGTAACTTCAAAGGCTTTCGCTTTTTATTTCTGTAAGTCTTCAGGACTGTATATAAAAATTTTTTTAATTAGAAATGTGCCCTTTAAAACTAAAAAATAAACAAATAAATTTTTGAACTAAACTAATTTGGAATTACGTATTTTGAACTAAATAATATCATCATTGAAAACTATAAGTCAACTATTTACTTTAAAAAACTGTTGAAATCCAACTTGGACAGATTTTTCTTTTAAAGAATTATAAAATTCCCGGTTAAAAAATAAATTTACTGTCATTTTCCGATATTCCCAGTGTTAAAAAATTCCCGGTCATTGTCCAGCTTTCTCGGTTTCCCGGTTCAGCGGCCACTCAGAGTGTGTCACTGATTGATAGTAAAATCCCATTGATTAAAATAATTAGGTGATCAGTTTAAATTCACATTTATGGCAAATACGACTTTTTAAAAACTTTTTTAAGGATAATTTATTATTGTACGGCAAAGTGAAACTTTTGAAGTATTTTAAAACTAAACCTCAGTTGTCTATTCGAATTTCGAATTTTCTTCAGAATCAGCCGATATTTGTTTTTTGGACGTCCATTTCAAAGGAGAATAAAGAAACAAAATCAAGAACAGAAATTGTGCAATGAAAAATATATGGTTCAGGGAGCTCGGCGGTATATTTGCTTGTACGAATTTTTGCAAAATACACATTATTGTCTCCTTACATTTTCTTACGATACGGAATAACTTTAGGTCTAGTAGTTTTTGTAAATTAAATAGATCTCTGGTACTTTTTCGTGTGATGTGTATCCATTGCTGAATTATGCCAGGAAGGTTTAGGCGAGAGCCTGTTGGAATGAAGACCACCGATCTGACGATAGCTTTCGGTTCTTCAGAGGAAGAAGAAGAAGAGGAAGTGTTTGGACGGAAATCTTCCAAAGAGGTGAAATCAAGAGTTTCCCGCAATGCTGCCAGGCAGCGGTGGGTTTGTTTGCTGGGGCGGGAACGTATAGTTCCGTTTCCAGGCATAGGAAGGAGTTGGATGTTGTAGAGGAGAAGGTTAAGGTGAAAGTGGAGAGAGAGGTTTACGGAACTATGAGGAGAGCAGACTGAACCTTGGAAAGAAGGGAAAGAGTAAGGTTCGCGGAGCCACAAAAGGGCAGACTGATCTCAGAAAAGAAAGAGAGAGAGAGAAACGAGTTCGAGGTTTGCGGAGCCACGAGAGCAGACTGACCCCTGAAGTAAGAGAAAAGAGTTCAAGGTTTGCGGAGACCGACCTCTGAAAAAAGAGAGTAAAAGAGTTCGAGGTTTGCGGAGCTACAAGAGCAGACTGACCCCTGAGAAGAGAGAGAGAGAGAGAGTTCAGCAGAGCTACAGGAGAGTGTACCACCACTTTGGAGGAATTTTAAAAAAGGAAGATTAAAAGTAGACTCAAATTGATTTCGACTAGTTTTACTCAATGCTCACAAAAAGTGGTACAATACCGTGACTCTTCAGATGAGGTTAGTCCAGTTGACTGGTCGGAGCAAGAGTGCATTCTCTCGGTCGAACGCACCGTCTTTTGTCCTTATTTTTTATTTACAAATTATTATTGTCTAAGCAGTCAATAACTTCAAAAGGGCCTTTCTAAGAGGGACCTGGTTTGCTAGACTTAGTATTGCTAATAATTTTTACTGATTCTCCTGGTTTGTATAGGGGGTGTTTATGAGTAATAGTTTCGTCGAAGTTATTTCTTCATTTTTTCATTTTCTATTTCCATTCTTTATCCAGCACTTCGTAGGTTTTCTTCGTATTTCTTTTTCCGCTTTCTCACTAGTTCCGGATACGTCAGGGTTTGTGAACATGCTACCGATGATGGTATGTTAGCTTCTCTTCCAAACATAAGTTCAAAAGGTGAAAATCCAGTTGTTTCATTTTTCATGGTCTTGATTGCAAAGTTGATAAATTTTAAATTGTCATACCATTATGTTTTTGTAAGATACTTGTTTTGATTAGGTTCCCTAGGGCGGAGTGCATTCTTTTGATGTTTGCGTTAGATGTTTGCGTTAGTTATTTGTAATGCTTCTTCAAACTGTTACATCATTTCTGGTAGAAAGTGTTGTCCTTGGTCTGTTAGGATTGTTTTGGGTGCTCCGAAGTTGGAGATGTGGTAATCGAGCAACCCTTCTATTACTGAACTAGATGTCTTATTGCCCATTAGGATTAACATCGTGTAGCGGGTTAATCTGTCTTGTAAGCTCTGTATGTATTTGTTACCTTTTACTGTTTCGGGTAAAGGGCCGTATATATCTAGGGCTATTTTTTCATTAGCTTGCATAAGAATGTCTGGTATAATTGCCTTAGCTTGGTTTTTAATGCTTGTTATTTTTTGGTGTTAATAGATGGGGCATGTTTTTACGTACCTTTAATGTCTTCATCCATACCGATTGATTGCTCTATTTTCTTTGCTTTTTCACTATTATTCTTTTCTCCTAGATGTTCTGCATGCGCTTCTTTAATAATTTAAGTTTTTTCTTTTTTTGTTAATTCTCGCATATTATTAAAACATAGGTGAAATTCTAAGTGAGGATTCAAGTTAAATAGGTATTCCATCATTTTTTGTATCAGTTCCTTTCCTATTGGTGTAAAGAGTGGGTCACCAAATATAAACCTTATCAATGTTAGTTTCTTGCTGATAGTTTCATCGATGAACCAGCCTAGTTTCCGTAACCAATCTTCTTCATTATATTTTGGCATGTCTTCTTTTTTATTACTTTCCATAGTTTTCCGACAGCATTGGGTTTTGCTTTCAATTTTCCCTGCGTTGGGTTTAATCTCCATGTCATAAAATCATTGTAAAGCTCGGTTTATTGCGGTGCTTTGGATCCAGAAGGATTATTCAGATCGTCCTTACATTCAACTGACTGGGATTTTAATTTTATCTTGCAGCAGTTCATCAATGATTATAGTGGGATGTTTAACTGGTTGTACCCAAAATTTCGGTATCTGATAGCTCATCGTCGGTAGTTAAATCTATTCCGTCTAGCGTTTATTATAGAATATCGCTTGTATGGATTAGGAATAGTCTGGGTAAGCAGTCTGTTACTTTATTCTCATTCCCTTTAACATACTCAATTTCGTACTTATATTCCTCTAGCCGTAATTGCCACCGTAAAAGTCTGGAGCTAGGGTCTTTCACATTGTGTAATCAAATAAGTGCTTTGTGATCAGTTTGGATTTTAAATTTGTTTCCTAGCAAGTACTAATGTAACCTTTTCATTGCCCATACTATAGCTAAGAGTTCTTTTCCTGAGGTGCTGTGATTTTCTTCTTTTTATTAAGGGTTCTGCTAATAAATAAGCAAGGGTATCCGGCTTCGGGTAGCACTGCGCATAATCCTTGATTTGATGCGTCGTTTGTTAATGTAAAGCATTCTTTAAAATCGGGGAAACTTAATACTGGTGATGTTGTTAATTAGTTTTTTATTTTTCAAAAGCTTCTTCACACTTTGGATTTCAATAAAAAAGCGTGTCCTTTTGAGTTAATCTGGTGAGTGGTCTAGCTATAGAAGAAAAAAATCTTTATAAACTTCCTATAATATCTAGTTAATCCTAGTAATGATTGCACGTCTTCAGGTCATTTCAGCTGCTTGAATTCCTGAATTGCCTTTGTCTTAATAGGGTTTAGCTTAACTTTGGCTTAACTTTGGCTTAACCTTGATGGTTCTAATTTCAAGCCTAGCTTTTTTATTCTTTCCAGGAGAGTCACGACTATAAACGAAACATTCTTTCATCCTATTATCCTATTATATCCTATTATATTCGAAATACCCTTGTACAGTAGAGAAAGCTGTATATGTTTGGCACTCTTCCTTTATGGGGATTTGGTGAAATCCTGCACTAAGGTCGAAGGCTGAGAAAAACTTTGTATTTCCTAAGTGGTCGAGGATATCGTCAATTATCGGGAAAGGGTATGCGTCCTGGTCGGTGCCCTTATTAATCTGGCGGTAATCTACTACCATCCTAAGCTTTCCTACTTTTTTAGGGACTATACATAGTGGGGAGTTGACAGGTGATTGGGTGGTCTCCATCTAAAGTAGAACCTTCTGAATATTGAGTCACGATTTCTTTTATTCCTTCTCTAATTTTTTGGTTCGATATGTTTTAGGTTCAGGCAATTTTGAAGTTTTTCCAGTATTTTGAAGTGACTGGAAGAGTAGTCACCTGCTTTTTTTGGCAAGATCTTCGTCTCGTGATCCTATAGACGTAATTAGGCTGAATTTAATTTCCTCTGGTATTTTTATGGGCTTCTGGGAACAGTTATAATATGGCATTTCTACATTATTATTGTATATTGTGCATAGTTCATCAGGAATTGCATTCTAGTTTTCTATCCAAATTACTTGATTTTCTTCGTCGGGTACGTTGATTTTACAGATTTTTGTTGAGTTTCCTGTTAGGTAATTTCCCTCGAAATCTAATAGTTGTTTCCATTTGTCGATTATCAAATCAGTTTATGTTATAGCATATCTGGGATATTTGTGGAAGAATGACAATCCTATTATTCCATCTTCCAATAATGGGAGGTTTTCTTCTACTATGTGGAATAGTTGTTTTCCCCCAAAATACTGCAGATAAGTGGCTTCCGTTGATTCGTGGTGATCGTCACACATTGAGAATTTTTTATGCAATTTAAATGTTTCTTGGTCGGGCTGTAAATGATTTCTCTTAATTATGTTGATTGCTGCTCCGCTACACTTACTAATAATTTTTATATGCATCCGTCTCCTTAATTTCTAAACATTATTCTTGTCGTATAAAGTTTAAACAGTGAATGTAAAAAAGATAAAAATATAATAGTATTTTTAAACTCCTAAAAATGTATGAATTTTTTGAACAAAAAGCTGCTTAAAAAGTTAAAATCTGTAATAAGCTTTTATTGGGTTAAGGTTGAGAGGGACGCTGGCAGAAAAAACGTTCCTCTAACACACAGCGATGTTGACAAGCTTTCGGCCCTAACAAGTGCCAACCAGGCCCTCCAAGCCTTAATTCAATTTTTTGAGGGCGCCAGTTGGCGTTAACACATATGTGAATGTGGTTAGTGATAAGCGCCGGTCGTATGTGTGGCTCGTTTGGTTATTTGGAATTCGATGGTATGTGTTTTTAGGTTATTATTTATAATGAACTAAAAAAATGATTTGTATAAGATAAAATATATCTGAGACTATCGGGTAGCAAATTTATAAAAACTAAACCAAAGACGAAACAGAGTGTATAGGAAAAAGATGTTTGAGAAATTGTAGATCTCACAAACCGTGACACGTCAAAACTTCCTAACTCTTTGAAACGGAATACAATCACACCTGCAAAAATTGTGATAAATAAGTATCTTAACGTACAAGTATTATCTTATTTCTCTTCACATAGGAACAGCGACCTTTAATTTATATCACATTTGTGTCTGTGTGTGTGTCTTATCATTTACGACACATTTTCTTGTGTTGCGGACAACTGTAGTGCCCCACCGGACATTAACTGGTACTTCGTACCCAATTCGCAAAGAAACTTTGTCTCACAAAAATGCATTGAAGCTTGGGGGCCTGATGTCAACAGGTATAATCTGTGCCTATCTCGCTCTATTATAGTTTCGCGTATTCACGCCGAACGAGGTACGATTCACTCTTGTGTACTAGCCCGTCGCTATGAGTAGGTAAGAAAGAGTAATAATACCCTACAGACCACGCTAGACAATCAACTCGTGCGTGATGGAGGTAAAGCAATCCCTGAAAACGGTTGTGGGATAGACGATGTTCATAAATACCAATTGCATCTTGTCCCTGATAGAACTGCAATTATTATTTATGAATCTTCTACCTTTGGGAAGCTCTCTAGCTGCAAGTGTACTCGTGATACGGATCACCAATATTTTATTGCACCTATTTTGAACAAAACAGTAAAAGATAATAAGCTAATAAGTTTTGTTTTTTACGACTCTGAAACACAACAGTGTGAAAAATTGTCTTGTGACCCCGATAAAAATATTCACGTACCAACTCTATGGCGCAGAGAGTCTGCAACAACTGCATAACCAACAACAATATAAGAGATTTTCTAACGTTGTGGCTTTCGAGAGCATATTTTTGAAGGTTCAAATGCCTAATATAATAACACATGGAACCAACATAATAAGAATGAAACTAGGTCGAATAAAATTTATAGATAGTTTAAACTATCTACATATGCTCTTAAGCAAACTACGAAAAGCATTTGGGTTTGATGGTGTTAAAAAGGGTACTTTTCCTCACCTTTTCAACACGCCAGAATCCATCTCCTACAAGGGTCCTACACCAGCTGCAGAGTTTTATTCTGCAGACACTGTTTCTGTAGGAGCGAGAATAGAGTTTTTCGAATCGTACGAATCTCTCAAAAAAGACACAGAATATGTATTCGAATTTCAAAAAGAACTGGTCGAATACTGTATTAACGATGTGGCTATCCTACGTGGTGCATGCATTGTATATAGAGATGATCTTCTTGAATGTGCTAATGTGTGCTCGTTTTCGGAGTGTGTCTATTTTGCTAAAACTGTCTGACATCAGAGAAGGAACTCGATAAAGAGATTAGACATGCCGGTAGATACCGTGAATACCGAACACCCGAGGGATCCTTGTAGGCAGCTATTACAAAGACCAGGGGAATAAACATGTTCTAAAATTTCACGGTTGTTTTTGGCATAGTTGCATGGATTGTTGGAAAATTAACCGCGACACGCCACTAAACAATGGGAATTCGCTGGATGAGCGTTTTAAACGTACTCGTGTTCAAAGTGAAAATCTGCGAAAAGCCGGTTACATTTCACAGAAATTTGGGAAAGTAAATTTACAGAAATAAAAGAAAATTCCCCCGAAATTATACATTTTGTTAAACATCATCTATTATTAGTGAATAACGCTCTAAACCCGCGAGATGTATTTTATGGTGATCGTCCAGGAAATACGACATGCTTTTATGCGAAAAAGATGGTGAGACAATACATTATATAGATATATGGGACAACATTCGTCAAGTGTACCAGCCTAAAAACTTTTTGTCTCCGATTTCCGTGAAAGTCTGCGAAATTATTGTCAAGTGAACCTCTTTCAATTCCCTTAAGAGAACGCCTCTCGTACAGCGGGTTGTCAGTATACAAGGGCTCGAATTTTCAACCTTTTACCGCGCATGCTGATACTCAATTCACCATAACTTCTACGAAAGTTATCCAAATTGACTTTTTTATGAAGGTCTTAAAAATCTTTTTTCATCGGCTTTACGCTAAAGGCATTTGCTTTTAGATAAAAAAAATTATTTAAGCTTTATTTTAAAAATTTTGAACATATTTTTGAGATTTTCTCCAAGTGCGGCAGTTAATTTTTTTTTCAAAATTCTGTTTAAAAAAAGCTTGACTTTTGCCCTTCAAAATGAGCGATGGTTTCTGCGTCGCAGTACAGCTAGGCGCTGCAAAATTAAAAATAAAAATCAATTTATAATTCGGGGTGATTTCTTAGTGTAAGTCCCCTCGCCTCTCACATCGAAAATTGAGTCAAATAATTTGCTTATTACAGTGTATGTGCAGTTCTCTTTCTTCTTGGGCTCACAGTTTTTTTCGGCAAAACATCACATTCTAATGATGACGAATATTTTCTCAACATGAAAGTTGATTCAACAGAGGGAACGAAAGAGTGATATGTTTGTGTACTACAGAATACTAAAGTTTCAAATTTATTTTTCTTTGCCCATTGATACAAGGCATCAGCAGTCAAAATCGGATCCTTATATGGTGCTTGTAGGCTTATACGCGCTGCGAGTCTTTTTGAATTTCCCCTAATACTACCACAAGGGTCTTTTCCTTGCGCCGTTGCATGGAAATGCTACTCGGCTGGAATACTAAAATCAATTTTAGTTAAAAATTCTCTTCTAAATAGTGTGTAATAATTTTTTGAAATTCGTCCACAGCAATTGTGTCATGAGTCAAACAATATGATAAAATAGCAAGACTGCGGTGCTTTAGAATTTTTTCCTCTTTATAATAAACTACCACTGTAAAAATAGTAGCTTGATCATTGTTTCAATTTAAAGACTGAGCTGCGTTCTGGACTACAAAGGCATAGTTTTTAGTGAAATCAAAAAGGATAAGAAATTCTCCTTCTTTCAGTCTATCTTTAAGGTTTTTGAAAAATTACGACTGTTGTCTAAGATTCTACTCTATCAATACACTGCTCTGCGATGAAGTCGGAACGCTACACATAATCCTGTTCATTAGGGTGGGTCAAAAAACAAACTTTATTGAATTCAACTTTGGCCCGGGGTGGAAAATGTTGCGTTTGTTGTCAGTATCACCTGTGAAAAATTTCATTTCGATCGGACAATATCTTTGGTTCCTACAACGGCGTCGAAAATGGAGAAAAAGTGGTATAGCCCCTTAAGCTTAGGCAATTCGGAAAACACACTTCCTGTCCAGCTTTTTTCGCCAAAGTGATATAAAGCGAAGAAAAAGATCATAGAAGCACAGTAGAAGCCTTCATTGACTATATTTCGCCTTGGAAGTGTTTCATTCAAAATATCTAATTAGGTACGAAAATACACAAAAATATTGTTCACTGTATAAAGCTAGTGTCACTTTTTTATTTTAAAACATTTACGTGTTTTTTCGCATTTGAGATTCTTGTACTGTCTTATAACAACACAATCAGTTCAAACAAATATTTCAATTTGAAACACATTTGATATCTGAATGCTTTTGAAACACTTCAGTGACTCATTTTGTACACAAGTAACGGACCAGTTTTTACAGACTTCATATTTCATCTCTTCTGTTCCACATTTCACCAGATTAAATAATCAATATCACAGTTGTACACCATGTCTGTTGCAGGAAGGTCAAAACAGAAGTGCATTGTAGTAGGAACCCCGTCTGAGCTGAGTGAGCGGGTACTCCCTACAGCCGGTGACGTGCTGAGGTTCATCCTCCACGTTCGTTATCAGATCATGGCCGCAAACGGTAATAAACAAAACCCGTATTCAAATACAGTAGCTGATGTCGTTGCTAAAAGACTTGAGGAATCGTGGTGCAAGGCATGCATTCTGACGATGAACCTGAAAAAGATAAAAAATAAAATGAAAACTTTAAATAGAAAGTACATGAAAATAAAAGCTTAATTACCTAGTCGTAGGGATTCGTCCTCTGTCCAAAGTCTTGTAAAACAATTTCAATCTAAAGCAAGTAAGGTTTTTAAAATAGCTGCCTGTCGTTGCGATCTTACCTCGTCACAATATAATAAGTGTGAGATGCATAAAAAAGTACCTTTAAGGGAGCAACAATTTCTATTAGATCAAAGGGGTCCTCGAATTATGGCAATGGGTCAAATTAATGTACCTATGACGAAGCTGCTTGATCGATCTCAGAAGAGAGCAGAGAGGACAATTCATTTAACAAAGAAAGAGAAAAAGAGACAAAATTTGGAAGGATCTACTGTTTGCACTGTTGAGAAAACGTCTGACATTGAAACGGAGCAGGCGCAAGTTACAGATACAGCTAATGCATATGGCCCAGACTTTGCAGTGCATTCTCGGCTGTGTTCAAAACTTCACATGCAAGAGCGGCAACGATGGGAAGAAACGGCAAAAACTGCTAATCGATTTGCAGTATCAAGTGTTGCCGCCACCGCAATTGCTTTTTCTGCCCTTGAAGATTTTGGGATTATCAAAGGTATACAAGATATAAAGCGATAAAAGAAACATTATAGATGCGTCTAAAATAAAAAGGAAGAGAAAAAAAAGTAGAGTGGAAACAACTCAATTCCAAAGAAGCTCGGAAGGCTCTCTCCTTGCACTATAATTTGATGGTAAGAAAAACGAAACAATTTATTGCGAAAAAGAAGACGGTTCTCGCAAAAGAAAATTAGTGGTAGAAAAACATATATCACTTGTATTGGAACCAGGTAGCAAATACATTGGTCATGTTACCCCCAGTAGCGGTAGAGCTGTGGATATCTGCAGCAGCATTTTGAGCTATCTTCATGAGAATGGATACGATTTAAGCAAAATAAAAGTTGTCGGTGCTGATGGTACATCTGTAAATATAGGTCATATTGGTGGCGATAATACACTGATAGAAAAACGCTTCGGTCACAGTCTTCAGAGGCAAATGTGTCTCTTACATTTTGATGAACTTCCTCTTAGGCATCTCATTACCCACCTTGACAGTAGTACAAATGCACCTGCCTTATTTTCTGGTCCTATAAGGAAGAAAATTAAGACCTGTGAGCAGAAAGCAGTGATGAAATTTATGAAAATAGTTGTTAACCTACCTGATATAGACCCAGAATGTCTCAGTACTGATCAAGAATACCTCTTGGAAATGTGCTAAGCTGTTTGCAGCGGCATTGTTCCATATAATCTTGTGAATAGAGATCCAGGTGCGCTTTGTCATATTCGGTGGCTCACTTCTGCGAATAGGATTCTTTGTTTATACGTGTCTGAACGCAATCCCTTCAAAAATCTACGAATCCTGGCAGGGTATGTAATGAGAGTTTACGCAAAAGTATGGTCCATGATAGAAAAGAATTGGTAGTTTTCTCATAGTAGCTTCCACGTATGGCAAACCATCCGTGAATCCAGGTTCTTAACAAAAAAATTGCGTGAAGCCGCAGTATATACCTGCATTAAAACGAATGCGTTTGCACTGCTCGTAGATCCCAGGCAGCAAATAAAAAATAAGGCAGGGTGTTTCTCTTGAAAATTGAAACACTCAAAACCTGGAATAAAATTTTTTTCCTCAAATCGGAAAAATATTCGGGTCCCCATAGTTTCTCTTATGGAAAACAGCATATTTTGCCCCCAACACATTCTACGAATTGAATATTGTAAGACCTGTCTGATTTCACATGGATTCGATTAATATTTCTTTAAGACATTTACAAAACTGAGATCACAAGAACTTCATTTCGATGTCATTACTTATTCCTTTTTTGTAAAAAACTTGGTGTCAGAGAGTTAAAAAAAAATAATAATGTGTTTCCAGGTATTTCGAAATTCAGGTATTTCGAAATTATTTGAAATTCTTTGAAACCGTTATACATTTTTTAAAACTTTTTGACATCCCCTCAAACATGTAATTTTCTTCTAATCTATTGCAATGTTTTTAAACTCAGAACATCTTTGAAATCCCTTGACATTTTTTGCAAATCTATAAATTTGATTAAAACTTTCCTTTTAATTGTAGAACATTTCTGAATATTCTTTGTAATTCTTCCGAATTCTTGAAAATATTTGACTCTATAAAATTCCACAGAATATCAAGTAATTCCTTAAAATCCTTCAAAATCCTAAGGTCAAGAATTTTGAAATTAATGAAGTATAATATATGTGTAATATGATCAAAATAACATATATGCTAACAAGGAAGGTACTCTAGGTGTCCCACGCCGATTTAATTCACCCTGATATATGTGGTAGTACTTAAAAAACTAAGCGACACGTATTTTTTTCTGCGGAAAAACACTTTAAGGGGGTGAAAGAGCCCCTCAAAAAAAGGGGTTGCAAGTGTCAATTGTATAGTTTTGTGTACAAAAACCAAATTGATTTCGATCACGCCTACTGGAAAAGTTTCCTCGTGATGAAAGATGAATAATAAAATTTTCTAAAAAAAAAAAAGTAATAATAAAGGGGGTAAACCACCCCTGCATATTTTTAAAATTGTGCTGAAAAATGTTTAAGTCACAGGAAAAAATTTAAAAAATATATATTTTGCACTTGAGACAAAAATAAAGTTGACGTGTTTCGCCAAAAAAATTTTTAAAAAAATTAGTGAGGTAGCCACCCCTAAAACTTTTTATTTTGTGTCTATGATAATATATACTTTCCATACACAAAAAATGGAGAAATTAGTTTTATAATGAAGGAAGTAAAATAGAGTCCATCCAACATGAATAAAAAAATTACGTGGCGATAAACCACCCTTGCATATTTTTAAAATTGTGCTGAACAATTTTTAATTCACAGGAAAAAATTTAAAATATATATTTTGCACTTGAGACAAAAATAAAGATAACGTGTTTCGACAAAAAATTTTTAAAAAAAATTAGTGTGGGTAGCCACCCCTAAATCTTTTTATTTTCTGTCTATGATAATATATACTTTTCATACACGAAAAAATTGGGAAATTAGTTGTATAACGAAGGAAGTAAAATAGAGCCGATCCAGCATGAATACAAAAATTATGCGGGGGTCAACCAACCCTGCATATTTTTAAAATTGTGCTGAAAAATTTTTAATTCACAGGAAAAAATTTAAAATATATATATTTTGCACTTGAGACAAAAATAAAGTTGACAAAATAAGCTTAAAATCGAGCAAATAAATCCGAAGAAAATACGCGTTGCTGAAAATAGGTGATTCATTTACAACAGATCGCATGCCTTGAAATTAAACAAACTTTGAAAATAATGTGCACAAGATTTAATTATATAGGTTAATAATGTTAAACGATTTAGGGGTAGTTACCCTCTTCAATGCTCTTTTTTCTTTAAAATACATAAATAACGTCATCCTCTTTTTTGTGTGCAACTTTTTTTTCGGATTTATTTGCTTGATTTTAGGCTTATTTTGCAATTTTATACATAATTGGCTACTACTCTAATTTTTTTTTAATTTTTTTGGCGAAACACGTCAACTTTATTTTTGTCTTAAGTGAAAAATATATATTTTTTAAATTTTTTCCTGTGAATTAAAAATTTTTCAGCAAAATTTTAAAAATATGCAGGGGTGGTTTACCCCCGCGTAATTTTTGTATTCATGCTGGATCGGCTCTATTTTACTTCCTTCGTTATACATCTTATTTCCCAATTTTTTGTGTATGGAAAGTATATATTATCATAGACACAAAATAAGAAGTTTTAGGGGTGACAACCCCACTAATTTTTAAAAAAAATTTTTTGGCGAAACACGTCAACTTTATTTTTGTCTCAAGTGCAAAATATATATATTTTAAATTTTTTCCTGTGAATTAAAAATTTTTCAGCATAATTTTTAAAATATGCAGGGCTGGTTTGCCCCCTTTATCACAAAACTATACAATTGACACTTGCAACCCCTATCTTTGAGAGGCTCTTTCACCCCCTTTAAGTGTTTTTCCGCAGATAAAAAAAATACGTGTCGCTTAGTTTTTCAAGTACTACAACATATATCAGGGAGAATCAAATTGGCGAGGGCCACCTGGAGTCCCTACCTTGTAAGTGTCAAACCGAACAGTACACTGTTATGGTGACAGCAAGAACAAAAGACAAAATCACATGATAAGGTGATCTAAAACATATGAGCTTTACTGTGCGAATACGTGAATAACGAATGGAAAGTGCGTCTTTTATTTTCACTCGATAACTAATTTTTATTTTGCCTAACTCACTCTCATGTTTTATAAATCAAATAATTATGTATCAAAAATTTATTTTGTACCTTTTCATTCTCTTCCAATAGTTGTTCATTCTTCAGATTATTCGACTTTTGCGCACTTTTTGGCTTTGTAATTACTAAACATGACTTAATTGTCGGTTTCTTCTTATTGGGATCTGTCGCAGACAGTTTTTTCGATTCTTCTGTTTTCTTTAAACAATCTTTTGGCATTTCAAGATTCTTTTGGTCCTAGAAAAAATTGATTGTAAATTTTTTATAATACACTGACATATGGAAGTGTGAAATTTTCTTTAAAAAATTTATTTAAAAAATTTCTTGCAAATTATCTGCACAATATTCACCATTTCTTGGAGTGAATTTTCTCGAATCTTAGATTGTCCTTTTGAGAGTGTACTTATTAAATTATTCTGAAAAACATTATTGTTTGCATTTTAAAAGTACCATAATTGGCATAATTTCTCATATTTAAAAGAACATTAAACCTTAACAAACATTAAACATTTAACAAAATTAAAAATATAGTTAATTATTTTTCATTATTTATAACACATTACCTTCACGTTTGCCTCTCTCACATCTTTCGTAGTCGTGCCACTTTTTGGAGTTGAAACAGGAATTTTTGATTCTAAGTCGTTGGTAGCATTCTGTTGAAAAAATAAATTTCGAAAAAAATATAAAATATTACATAGAAATAAAGAATATTGACTGATTATTCATATGTAATTGAAAAGAGAACCATTGCTAATAATTCAAAGGAAATTGAAGGTATAAATTTTAATTGTATTAAAATACATATTGCATCATTCGTATTTTTCACCATTTATTAAAAATACCTTCATGTCTGCAATTTGTGTATCTTTC
>JAAAKG020130137.1:1833-14726 GCA_010014905.2 Druon quercuslanigerum | reverse complement strand
GGTTCCTTATCAAGATGGGAATCCTTTACTGGATGTGCTTTCTCACTGGCGATACTAGAAGATCTGGATCTAATAGTGGCTTCGTCAATCAATTCTTTTTCACCAGGCTTATCACCAGCAATGCTAGGAGATTTAAATTGGTCAGATGGTTCTTTCTCAAGGCGAGAATCCTTTACTGGGTGTGCTTTCTCGCTGGCGATACTCGAGGATCTGGATCTTATAGTAGCTTCATCAATTAAGTTGTTATCATCAGGCTTATCATCGACAATACTCGGAGACTTTAGTGGATCAGATTGTTCTTTATCGTGATAAGTATCTTTTACTGGGTGTGCTTTCAAACTAGCAATACTCGAAGACCTGGATTTAACAGAAGCTTCATCAATTAAATTTGTATCATTAGGCTTATCACCAGTAATTCTGGGAGATTTCGGTTGATCGGATGGTTCCTTGTCGTGGTAGGAATCCTTTTCTGGTTGTGGTTTCTCACTGGCAATACTCGAGGATCTGGATCTAATAGCAGTTTCGTCCATTACATTTATATTATCAGGCTTCTCACTGAAAATGATAGGAGATTTAGGTGGATCAGATAGTTCCTTATCGTGATGCAAAGCCTTTTCTGGGTATTCTTTCTCACTGGCGATACTCGAAGATCTGGATCTGACGGTATTCTCCTCAATCGAATATTTATCGCCAGGCTTTTCACTTGAAATGCTAGGAGACTTTGATAGATCCTCTTTTAGATCCACTTTTTCGCCAGCAATACTTGACGATCTAGAAGTACTAACAATCTCTTCGAATAAATCGTTTTCCCCTGGTTTATCGCCTGCCATGTTAGGAGAC
The DNA here is from genome assembly GCA_010014905.2 of Druon quercuslanigerum. NCBI lineage: Eukaryota > Metazoa > Arthropoda > Insecta > Hymenoptera > Cynipidae > Druon > Druon quercuslanigerum. The sequence continues at coordinate 13,886 of JAAAKG020130137.1, read as the reverse complement.
GTTGATTGTTCAAATAGTTCCTTATCTTTCTTCGTTTCTACTTTCTCGGTAGCAATACTTGCAGATCTGGACCTGACAGTAGCTTCATCAATCAAATCCATCTCGCCAGGTTTACTACCTACAATACTGGGAGACTTTGATAGACTATGTTCCTTCAGGTCTGGTTTTTCGCTAGTAATGCTTGATGATCTAGATTTAGTAACAACTTCTTCGTGCACATCTTTTTGGTCAAGTTTATCACCAGTGACACTAGATGATTTTGCTTCTGCCTTATCACTAGAAGTACTGGCTGACCTAGATCTGACTGTAGCGTCTGCAGATACTTTTTCGTCTGTTTTTTCATTAACAATACTTGACGATCGAGACCTTTCGAGCGACTTCTCATTTTCTTGAACACTAACAATACTAGCAGAACGAGATTTTCCAACAGGTTTCTCATTTGTTGATTTATCATCAGGCTTACCTTCCGATATACTCGCACTTCTGGACTTTGTTTCTTTCTCTTCTAACATTGTACTGACAAAAGACATTGGAATCTGTTCTACAGTAAGATTAGGTTCATCAATAATAATATCATCCGATTTTTGAAGAGATAATAAACCTCCCTTCTCACTGACTATGCTTGAGGACCTAGATTTTGAAACCGGTTTTTCAGGAGATTCCTTTTCCTCATCTTTATCTCCAGTTATTTTAGGAAAGTCTTTTTCAGCTAGCTTCTCACTGACTACAGTTGATGCTTTTGATGCATCCACTTTATCCTGTAATTCTGTAATTTCATCGGAAATTGTGGATGTTTGAGCCACATATTTTTCACTAATTGTACTTGACGATATATCAGTGAGCTTCTCTGGTAGACTTTCAGGTTTTGAAATTTCTTCAAATGACTTAATTTGCATTTCCACTGGTTTTTCTGTAATGGATGTTCTCGCAGAAATTTCTGGTTGTTCAGTAGGGCTTTTAGCGAAAACACTTTCAGTAGGCGATACATCTCCTGCTAGTCCTAAGTCTGGTGACTTTAACTCTCCGAGATCCATCACTTCGTTAGCTTTTTCTTGTTTCTCAGGTGATTTTTCAAGAAGGGAATCTATTGTTTTTTCTGATGCAGTCTCAAATGTTGATCTTTTATCAGATACTTCCGCTTTCTTTTCTAAACTATCTTCAAGATCTTGAGAATCCCGAGTACCAACAGGTGACTTATCCAAACTATCAACTGGCGAAACTTTTTCATTAGCTTCTGGACCTGATTTCTCAGAAATACTATCCATTTCTGGTGATTTTTCCCCGGAGTGCAAAGAATCCTTATCCATTACCAAAGAATCTTTGTCTGGTGTAGATTTCAAAGAAGATTCTTTCAAAGAATCTGGAGACACTGACTTTGTAAAAGTAATTGTTCCTGCTGCGCAGATTTCTGTTTCGTGACCACCATCTTCACTACTGGCAGTTACTAACATTTTACGAACCGTAATATCTTGTACTTCCTGATCATCAACCTTCTCTTGTAATGCTTCTGATAACACTTCATCTGAAACTTTATCATAAACGCTTTTCCTTCTTTCTTCAATCAGCTGATCAGTTGCGCTGGCTACTTCAGTTTCTGTTAAACCGTTCTCAAGTTCTGGACTCTTCTTTTCATCAGTTTCTTTTACTGTAGCCACAACCTTCTCTTTAGCTTCATCCAGATATTTCTCTGTAGCATCAATGACTTCTGAAGTTTCGGATATTTCAGAATCCCGTACAGACGAATCCAGTACCTCTTTCTTATCTTTAATCTCTTCTAATACAGACTCATTTTCTTTCCCAAGCTTTCCTTTTGTTTCTTTAACGAATTTTTCATCACCTTCAATGACATCACTCGTATCTTTAATACCACCTTCAGGTTCAATTGATTTCTTAGAAAAATCGGGTGACTGCGTTAAACCACAAACTTTGTATTCCTCTTCAATAGCTTCGAAGTCAACTGTTCCTGGAAGCGTCTTCTCTGAAGATGTAGCTTTTACCTCAAATTCCAGTTCATCATAAGTGGTTCGCCTTTCTTCACTTATAAAAGCTGCAACATCACTTGTCGAGGGAATGTTAACTAACCCTTCAGTAAGATCTTCTGCCAAGTTAACTACACTTTCAGCCACGGAAATCTCTTTCTTCTCTGTGACTTCCGCCATTGGCATTCGTTTTTGGTCATCCACTGTTCCTTCAGATACTGCTGGTGCTTCTTTCTTACTATCATCTTTCACATCTACGCAAATATCCTGAGATTTATTATCGGTTATATCCAGCACGGAATCCCTTGTAATCTTTCTTTTGATTATAATATCCTCAATAATTTCCATTAAAACATCCTCAGGAATTATTTTTAACAACGTAATTTCTTCGATAATCAATTTAGTGATCCTTCTTCCTCTATTAAAATACTCTTTCTCAATATAATCTTCAACATCGTTTCTCTTTTGGGGACTGATTACTACCTCTGTTTTAGTAATATCTTTCCCTTCTATCGCATTTTCACGAGAAATTCCTCTCTTTATAATAATAGTTTCAATTATCTCAATTAGTCTTTCTCTGGAAATGCGTTTTATTATTATAATATACTCTATAATTTCTGTTGTAATCTTTTGCTTTTTGGACATAAGAATTTCTTCAATAATATCCTCTACATTGCCCCCTTTTTCAAGCACATGTCTAATATCTGCTGGTAATTGATCAGCAAGTCGTGAAACTACTTGCACATCCTCTTCGGATATTTTATCTGCTGCAAACTTAGGTGAAGTAGGTGTGGATCCTGGTGTAACTACAACAAGCTCCGCCTTCGCTGGAGACAATTTTTGCTCAAATCCGATATCCGAAGATTCAATTTCTTCATTAGTGTCATCAGCCTCGTCAAATCTTGGTTGAATTATCGTTTTTGTACACACTGGTTCCAGCCCAGCTTCCAGTACATCTACTTTACTATCATCACAGATACCTGTTTCTTCACAAATTTTAATATCTCTTAAAAGATCTGCGCCAATTTCTAAAATTCTTTCACGTTCAGATGCTTCCTTACTTGCAGGTGAAGTGACTTGGGTGTCTTTAAACATTTTTATACAAGGCTCTTCTTGAACTTCGATTCCAATGGCTCTTTGATATTCTGGCAAAGGTTTAAAAATCTCGCCCTGGATCATTTCCTCGACTTCTTCTTGAGAAGGTAGTTGTTCTGTAACACCTACTTTTTTTGGAATGATGTCTCCAAAGCTTAATTTTCCAGCTTTATCTTCAACTTCAGACTTCTTGTCCTCAACTGTAGATGGTCGAGTTTCTAAAACGGTCGGCCTTTCTGTTTTCTCAGCGATCTCAAATAAAGCTTTCTCTGACAAGAAGTCATCTTCCTTGAGTACTTCTGCTACCTTTTTCACAATTTCAATTACATCTTTAGGCTTTTCTTCGAGTTCAATTCCAGCAGTTCCTGCTAGAACTTCACCGATATCGCGAACAGCTTCTTTCAAGTCTGGGATATGACCCAAATCATCGTCTTCTTTATCTTCTGCAGTTTCCAGTTCTTTACTCTCAGGAACAGCAAACTTGACTTCCTCAGGCTCTTTTGAAACAGGAAATACTGTGTCGACTGGTGGTTTTATTTCCCCTAATCTTTCAGCAACGCCAGTTAGAGTGTCTGCAATAATATCAGTTGGTGGCGGTAAATCAGCCAAATTAATTTCATGTTCCCTTGGCCCTTTTTCTTCAAGTGACTCCAGAGAGTCACGCAAACTGTCCTTTGCTGATTTAGATTTCTTAGAAGACTCTTGAATCAGGGCTTCGATATCTTCAACAGTTGATGCTTCTTTAATAGCAGCTACTTGCTTTTCTCCTTCTATTAAAATTTCGTCTTTCAAGTCCTTAAAATCTTTAGGCGGTGATGGCTTTTCATCAAGTTTGAGTTGTTCGCTAATTTTTTCCGCCTCCACAACATCGACGTTCATGCATTCTGCCTTTGACTCTGAATCCAGTATACTTGTTCTTCCTACATCCTTTATTTCTTCTTGTAAAAACGTCGCAGTTTCTTTTATAATTGCAACCTTCACCTCATGCAATTTAGGCTCCACTTGTTCAAAAGTGTCAGGTTTATCACAAACTTTGCTTACTTTTTGGAAGACTTTCTCCATGTCTACGTCTTCGAAAGCTGGTTCTTTTGGTTGAGGATCCTTTGGTGAACTAGATTTTGATGATGACTTATCATCAGTGTCTTTATCAGAATCTTTTTTCTTTTTAGTTAATTTATCATATCCCTTCTCAAATTTATCAGCTACTTTACCAAAGAAACTAAACATTCCCTTTTGTTCTTTGACTGGAGGCGTAGGAGGTTCTTTTCTTTCTTGAGGTGACTGAGCCTTTTCATTCTTATCTTTGCCGAAGTCTTCCATCCTATAAAGTTTAGGATCTACTTCTTCGTGTACTGGAAGATCAGCAACCTCATCAGGAGTCTTCACAGAATCTCTGTGATGAGCTGGAATTGACTGACGAATGACAGGTGCTGGTATTTCTTCTGGAATGACTTCTTTTATTGAGGTTGAAACAAAGTTTTCTTTAACTTCTTCAGCCACATGTTTCTCATCAATGACTTCTTTAATTTCATCTAAAGTAATTTTTTCGTCTTCAGGCAAAGTCGGTGCAGTTGTTGTTGCACCTGATTCCAGAGTCGATATTCGCTCTTGAGACTCTTCCATCTTTTCAAGGACTGGTTCCTTCTGATCAACTTCTGGCTTCTGGTCAGTCTCTGTTGTTTTCTTTTCTGAAGAATCAACTTTATCAGGACTCAAGCTCCAAGGTTCCTTGGTTATATCTTCACTATCCTTTTTTCCGGAGTCATCTTTCTCCTCAGTTTTCTGAACAACTTCAGTTGCAGTGGCTATAATCTCCTTCATCTCTTCCTTTAACTGTTCCTTGTTTTCTGGAGACAACAACTCAGATGCTCTTCTTTCTTGGGCCTTAATACCAGATTTTTCTGCAAAATCTAATTTTTTCTCTGGAACTTCATCCTTCTTTTCCTCAGCTTCTTCTTCCTTTGGAAATTCCTGATTCATCACTGTTTTAGGTTTCTCTGACTCAACTTCATCAAGGAAGTGCTTTTGCTCTCCTTCTCCACTGAGAACGGAATCTTCCGTATAGATCTCTTCCTTTTCGACGATCAAGTACTCATCTTCCTCGGTCAACTCCTGGCTTGCTTTCCTGGAACTCTCTTTTTTCGGAGCATCTTCTATCTCGGCTGTTACATCTTCTTCAGTCATGTCTTCCTCCTTTTTATCTGTAGCTTCAGCAGTAATCTCGTCATCTTCTTCAAAATGTTCCTCCTTCCTCGCTTCTTCTATTCTCTCTGCTTTTTGAAGAACTGCTTCAATTTCTTCTACGACCTCCCTTTCTTCTTTAAGATCTGCCAACACCTTGCTTTCAATAGAATCAAGAGACATGTCCTCGGACTTTTCAGTAAGACACTTTTCTGCTAGTCGTACCACTGCATCAGGTTCTATTCCAGAAGGAGTTGAAACTGTCGAGGAATCAGTTGTGCCTTTGTCACCTTTGACTTTTCTAATCACTCCATCTTTATCCGACTTGACTGAAGTAGTCGGAGTGCTTCTAGTCGATTTTGCTGGACTGCTAGGAACTCTAGGTTTGCTCGGACTAACTGGTTTTGTTCGACGACTAATTGGTTTGCGTTCAGCTGGCTTTGGTTTTGCAGCTTTAGATGCAGCTGTAACAGCAGCATTTTTAGCCATTGAAGACATCTCTATATTCTTTTGCTCAACAACTTTTCTATTATTGGCGTCTTTAGCACTCTTTGCTGGAGCAGAAGATGGTGCTCTAGTAGTTGGTTTTGTTGGAACTTTTGGTACAGGCTTTGGCATCTCTGATTTAACAGCAGTTCCATTCAAAGTTTTCTTTGGCGTAGTTGGAGAAGACTTAACATCCTTCTTATCCACTGAGGGTTTTAAAACCTTCTTTTCGATTGGTTTTGGACTTGGTTTAGAGGGGGCTTCCGATTTGCTAGTTTTAGCTGCCGTTTTTATATCTCTAGTTTCCCTCTTCTTCGGCTCTGGCTTTGCTTTATGTTCCTTACTAACAGCAGTCTTTTCAGTTTCCGCTTTAATAACATCAGTCTTTTTCATGTCACCATCTTGCTTCTCTGATTTTTCAATTCTCGCGCTTTCCTTCTTTTTTATGTCCTTCATATCCTCGATCTTCTTGCTTTCCTTAGCCTCAGATTCTATCTTTTTATTTTCCGCAACTTTTCTAGTCTTCACTTCGACCTTCGCCGTCTTTCCACCCGTTATAGCCAGGGGAATTGACTTGGGAGGTGATTCGTCACTTCCTTTCACAGCCTTTATTTCGAGAGTTTCTTTCTTCTCCTTCTTTAATTCTGTCTTTTTCACTTCCCTTTCGATTAATCCCATTTTCTTCAATGGTTTATCCTTCAAAGCCACAAGAGAAGTCGATGGCGAGAGGCTCTTGGATGAACAAGTTGGATATTTTAGGAACTCCAAATGCTTTAGACGATCCAAGCCTTCAAAAATTTTATGCTGAGGTGTACTTCCAGGGAACAAAATCCTTGTTATTGTACCTTCGGGATTGGCAGGTTGCCATACCAACAGTGCACAGATTGAAACGACATTTTGTATGGGAAATACAAGATTGTTCGAATCTTTCTTATGAGAACCAGAAAAAACCTTTGAGTCCGAAGCGTGCCATTTTGCTAGGAATTCGCGGACTTCCTTACTATCCTTACTGGGGCTGAGCACATACATGTCGAGGGTCCCATGACCGACTTTGTGGTATAGGTTAATTGGATCTGGGTCTCGGTAACAATGATGAGCTCGAAGGCTTATGTGACGAAGGTTCACCATCATTTCTTGACCCATATCAATCAAGTCCAGGATCAAAGGATCGATGTCCTTGTCGCCGTCTGGTGAATTTGAGTGTCTTCTTTCCTGTAAAAAGAAGGATTCGATTTTATTTTATTTTAAATCTTATAAGCCAAAGAGCTATAGATTACAATTAAAATCAGTTCTTTAGTTAGATATATAAATTGGAAATATTATGAAGAGTGTAATAAGATGAGTTGGTACAGTTACGTTCTGGATTATTCAATAAATATTGAAATAGCTACATCAGCTTCCATCGAATTTTATTTAATTTCAATTTTGATATTGAGTTTAATTTTAATTTTATATTAAATTTTAAATGGCTTTCAGTAGCTTGTAATTATTATTTAAATACAAGATGTTATCACAGCAGGAATCCGAAGTAGATTTACTGATGTCTTCCATTTTCAACATTGATTCTATTTGAAAATTAAAATTTTTTTTTAGGCTAAAAATCATTAAATTTTTTTTATCTTTTGAAATAGGTTTATTCCCGAGACTTTTAATTAATGATTCTTCCATTTCTAATTCTTATAATTATAGATTTCAAATTAATCAATAAATAATCAATTTAACTTATAAATATCAACCTGTTTTTGGGTAAAAGCTGTAATAATTTAAAAAATAAATAAATTAAATATTCCAAATTGAAGAAATTTCTAATTCAATTGTATTATTTCACAATACAAATAATTGAATAAAACAATTATTTGATTATCGAAAGTCAAGTTTTCAATTCTAAATATTCTAAACTGAACAAATTTTTATTATAACTCGTCAAAAGTACAGAATCTTTAATTGTGAATGAAAAACTCTTAAATTTTGATGATTTGGAAACCAAAAGACCAGTATGTGATTTTGTTCCTTTTTTTGGAACGGTTGAATTTTTAAGATTTGCGATTTAAAATCCTTCCATTTTAAGGATTTTCAATTTGAAATTCTTCAATTCTTAATATTTGCAATTAAAAACATCAAGATTTAAATGATGTAAATGTAAGAACATTTTTTAGACCCATTCTATTTAAAACAATTTTAATTATTTTATTTTGATGATTTAAAATTAAAATGTCTTCAATTTATTAGCTTTGCAATTGAAAATTCTTCATTTGTACACATAAAAGCTGACAACATTCATTCATTTTTTGGAAACTCTTATAAACTTTTACATATGTAATAAATGTCCAACATCGCGTCTCATTTTAAATAATGAGATCTTGAATTTCCAATTCAAAGTAAAGAATTTATATTTAATGGGAGCAACTTAGAGCGGAACAGAATTTTAATATATGTTCAAATGATGTATAGATGGAACCAGTATGAGGTGGACACCAGTACAAACTAAATAATAATGTTTTTTTTTAAATTAAAAAATTAGAGAATGTGCTTTGACACGGAGATGAAAACTTTGTCCACTGACAGATTATTATTGTTTAAAGAATAAATTAGCTTTTACTATTCAATCATTGGTTCCTCTGACTCTTCAAACTATTGGCTTCGAAACTGTCTGATGATAAATTTTCTTAGTTTTCTTGGAAAATAAATTTTACGCTTTGTTATGATAAGTATCATTCGGTACAAAGAAGTATATGCTATTAACCGAAGAACTTTTAAATAAAAAAGCAAGCCTTTCACGAACATAACCAAATAAAACAATTCGTTGTTTTTTCCTCTATGCTAGTTGGCAGCTATGATTATCATGATTGCATGCTAAATGCGACACAGTTTGAAGATCGTACAATTTTTATTATATATACTGAAAACTAGTGACTCTATTAATGAAAGAATGTTTTCGAACAACAGAAATACTTGAAGTGCGAAAACAATACAAATTTTGTAACAAGAGCAATTTTTAATTAATGGAAATCGTTGCGAGAACGACAACGCACGTGCTCATTGATCGCAGCTTATTCAGCAATTTCTAGTAAAGCACAGCCTTATGCAACTCCAATAGCTTCCATACAGTGATGTGTATTGATCTGGCTCCCTGAAATTTCTGGCTGTTTCCCAAATTAAAGTATAAGGAAAACGATTTCAAGGCGTACAGAAGATAAAACAGAATGTGATGAAGGAGCTATTAGTTATTTCGAAAAGTGACTTTAAGGAGTGATTCCGAAAGTGGAAGGATCAATCAAAAAAATATTGTGGCTTCCCAAGGGCAGTATTTTTAAGGTGATATCAACGCCGTTGACCAGAATTAACTATCACTATATGACTTCAAAAGCTATTCTGTCCACATTGTACTAGTTTTCCCTACTAATAAACTGTCAAACTAGGTGGTAGAGAAGAAATAACGAGATTCAAACACAGTATAAGTGAGAAAAAACAGAATATTCTATGTGGACAAAGCAAATGAACGAATTTGAAGAATATTGTTACACTGCGACCCCGGTTTACTGGAGGGTTCAGACGTGGCCTGAATAGCTTTCGAGGTAAATCGGCTTTCTCCGAACCGTTCTTCTCCTTCTTGCCTGTGACCGTTTATAGTGCCGAACTGTAAACTGCGCAAATCCGCTAACCTTGCAAACGCTCTCTCTCACTTTATTGAACCACCTCATCCGGTATATCGGGTTTCCGTAAACCGAGGTCCCAGTATATTATTAACTTTTTACTTACCACTAGGTTACAGAAGAAATGCCCAATCTGCGGATAAACGTGCATCTCTTTCTTTTTTCGCAGCACACTGGACATGCCACCTATATTGCTGTTGTTTATCCTCGTTACCAGAACGGCGTCCAGTCGATCCAAATGCCTGGCAAAATCCCAAAAGCAAGCTTTTCTAGCAAATCCTCCATCGACAAGCATATTGAAACCATTTATTCCAAAAAGAGCCGCGTCTCCCTGTCCACCCGGGAAGACGTAAAGAGTTGGGTGACTAAAGCGGATATTTCCAACAACATCGGAAGGTTCCATCAGCTGCTCTAGCGTTTGGGGTACAAGGTACTGCTCGATATAATGTGTAAAATTGGTAATAGCCGGAACTCCTGCCGTAAGAACATCATCAGGATTCACTTTGACTTGACAGGACCTGTAGTTCAAATTTAAAAAAATATTCATATTCTATTTTTGTTACTTAAAAAGGACGAAAAACTTTGAATTTATTTCCAAAAACTAGTGTCAGATATCTGCCATGCATGATGACGAATAAATGCGAATGATTTTTTAGATTCATCTATTTCCAAAACAGGATTTTTATTAAAATTATTTTTCAGTTAATGGTGTACGAAAATTTAAAGACAGTATGCGTACCTGGTACAAGGTTCCTTGCATAATCGAGACGTCGACCATTCACTTACTCCCGCACAATGAATATCTACAGTAACGCTATTCTCGTAAGCATGAAGCACTCTTTGCACTTCATGTTCGCTGAATACATCCACAAAATCTGCGTAACTAAAGGTTCCATCCTGCAAAAAGTTTATCAATGAAGAGAATTTTGGTTTTGAATTTTCATAACTTGAAAAGCGGGAATATTGTTCACAAATTCTTTTAAAAAATGCTCATAATGGTCTAATTTAATGTGCAGTTTGAATCTGAGCTTTAAGAATTGTAAGGGACGCGGATCCGAAAAGGATCTTAAGGCCTCAAAAAATTGTCAGGAACTTTCAAATGTAAAAATCAGGCCAAACGGAGAAGCTTAAAAGTCTAGTTTTTTACACGTAATCGAAAGAGTACACAAATTTTCGGACAAGGCTGTTTTTCTGAAAAAATCCAGTTTCTGAAAAAAATAACTTCCTCCTGTTATTTTTAATTCAAAACAAATAAATCTGGCTTCCCGCCTGTTTTTTCTGAATCTTATTTTAATAGTATTTTAAATTTGTACTAAAATAATACTTTTTTCAACAGTGATTTATTTAATGTCCTGAAGATTATTTTACGATCACGCAAAACAAAGGGTATTTAAGGAAACATGAACAATGAACTATTTTACTATGAAAATTGTTTAAATAATTTACAGTTTCTTCTTATTTAAAAAAAATATGATTGCAGCGAGTCAATGGTAAGACATTCTTGGCTGATTCTACGAGACAAATTTATCTTGATCATGTGAAAAGATAAAAATAGTACAGATCGTAATAGAACATTAATTTCATGTTTCATGCAAAAATTATGAATTTCAACAACTAATCATTGAAAACTATGCAAAAATGACGCTTGTTTATTAATTTGTTTATCAAGTTATAAGAAAAGGTTATATTATTATTCTAACACATAAGTTATTCTATTTTTTTTCAAATTGGTTAACAATGGTTAACATTGGATTTAAAATGGGAAAAGCTTGGTTTACGAAAAAAAATGGAAATAGAAGTAATTGATGTATTAATTTACATGCAATAATATTTTATTTTGACTCCCTTTCCTAAACCACTGTTATTGCGCCCGGAAAATACCCCTAAAAACGAAAAATAGGAGTTATATCTAAAATTCATGCTATTTGACGGTATTTTTTGTAATTTTTGGAACATGAGTTTTTTTATTCTATTCGTGAAAGTTTCCAAGTATTTTTTACCTAATTTTGAATTATTTGTGTAATTTCTTTATTTATTTAAAAATATTTTTCTGTTGAAAATAGTAAAAAGTTATTATTTTTTGGAATTAATTGCACAAATAAGACATTTTGAGTAATCTTGCAAATTTAAATATTTAATTTAAAATTTTTCTTTTTTTGTTTATGTAAAGAAGTTGAAAATTCGTTTTTTAAAATTAATTCTTTTAATTAAGAATTTTGAATTTCATTTTTGGATTTAAAAAAACATTTTTAGTAGAAAATAGAACTACACCAAACTCTCGCTTTCAGTCACCCCGTTCTCGGGGTCACGCAGTCTCTCAAGGGAGTCGGACGAGATCTTTTAGCCTGAAAATTTTACTGAATAATTTTCGAGTTATTATTGATTATAAATCGTTTATTTTTATACACTTCAAAAGTTGAAAGGATCATAGCATGAAAACAAAAAATGCCATATTGAAACAAAAAAGTGCCTTATGTATTTTATTCTTTATCAAAAGAATACGCCCTTATCATTCCCTTATTTTCGTGAAAAATCACCCTATTCCCCCGGCTTTCATATAATTTGTGGCTACGTTTCTGGGGGGGGGGGGGGGGGGGGGCAACGGGGTTAAGGGTGGCCCCTCGGGGAAGGAAGTAGTGATTCCAAAACGTCTCCCCCC
>JAAAKG020130126.1:0-11588 GCA_010014905.2 Druon quercuslanigerum | reverse complement strand
ATAGTAGAATTTTCAGGAACAAAAAGTGACTTAAAAAAAAAGTGTTTTAATTTTCAACCAAACGGTTGCATTTTTATGAAAGGAAGATCAAATTTCTTTTAAAACAATTGAATTTTTAATTAAAAAAACATATCTAAAACAAATGTTAAATTTGTGTCCATAAAAGCTTTTTCTGTTTTCAACACCAAAATATTAAATTTAAACAAAAAGGAAAATTTCTACGAAATAGTTCAATTTTAAACAAAACACTAGAATTTTCGATCAAAAAGGTTTTTTTTTCAAAAACTAAACATTTTTCGTTCAAGAGAGAAATAAAAGTTTATCTAAATTGTTGAAACTTCAAACCAAAAGACGAATTTTGAAAAATAAAGATGATATTTTCCCCAATAAACATGAAGTTTCAAACCAAGAAATGGTTTTTTTTGCCAAAAAACGAGAATTTTCAATTAAAATAGATCCATCTTTAAAAAATGGAAGGTACTTTTTCATTTAAAAAAATTATTTTGAACCAAAAAAGGACTTTTCAACTAAACAGTTAAATTCTCAACTAAAAATAAAAACCCTCAATCAAAAAAATATATTTTTTAGAATGTAGTATAACTTTCACCGAAGCAGTTTAAATTTTAATTAAAACAGAATAATTTCCAAAAAAATAGTTAAACTTTTAACTAAACAGCTGAATTTTCAACGAAAAACAGAAATCTTAAAAAAATATGATTTTTTAACAAAGTTATTCAGCCAAATCTTTCAAACAAAATAGTCAAATACTCAAGCAAAGAAGAATAATTTTTTAATAAAGTTTCCATTTTGATCAAAAATATTAAATTTTTACTACAACAGATGAATTTTTGAATCAAAAAGTTAAATTTTCAAAAAAATAGTTGAATTTTCTGTTAAAAGAGATTTCCGTTGACTTTTCACGATCAAAATAGTATCTTTTAAACAGGACGTAAGTTTCTACGACACAATTAAACTTTTAATCTAAAACTACGAATTTTTAACCAAAAAGGATGACTTTAACAAAGCTGGTAAATTTTCTACCAAATAGTTGCATTTTTATTAAAAAAATAGGAAAGTTCTCTTAAAACAGATAAATTTTTATTTTTAAAAAACAATTGTTTAATTTTCACCCAAAAAAAATCCCAGGTGGCTTTCAAAATAAAAATAAAAACTTTTAAGCAGCCAATAAATTTTTACGAAAAAATTTACATTTTTAATAAAAATAGCGAATTTTTTTAACGAAAAAGGATAAATTTTTAACAAAATAGTTGATTTATCTACCAAATAGTTGCATTTTTATTTAAAACAATGAAATTTGTACTAAAAACAATAAATTTTTATTAAAAAACGACATATTTTTTTTAAGTTGAACTTTCATCGAACAAAGATCATTTTTCAGCACCAAAATATAAATTTTAAACAAAAAGTAAATTTTCTACGCAATAGTTAAATTTACAAAAAAAACAGTAGAAGTTTACATAAAAAAGTATGACTTTTTAAAAAAATGGTAGTTTAGGTTTCAACCATTCAGATAAATTTTCATGTAAAAAAGATTTTAGTTCCCTTTTCACCACTAAAATATAAATTTTAAGCCAAAAAATAAATTTTCTACGTAATAGATAAATATTCACCAAAACAGTAGAATTGTCAATAAAAAAGTATGACTTTAAAAAAAAATGGTTGTTTAATTTTCAGTCTAACAGATGGATTTTTAATTTTTAAAAACTTGATTTTTTATCCAGAAAATATTTCAGATCTCTTTTTAACACCAAAATAATTATATTAAACAAAAAGTAATTTTTCTAGAAAATAGTTAAGTTATCAACAAAGCAGCATATTTTTCAACTAAAAAGTATGACTTTTTAACCAAATTGTTGAAATTTGTCATTTCTGCTAAAGCAGGTGAATTTTAAAATGAAAAAGACAAAATTTTAAACAGACAATGAATTTTCAACCGGGCAGTTGCATTTTTATTCAAGCAATATGAGATTTCTTCTAAAACAGATAAATTAAAAAATATTTTTTAAAAATAGTTAAATTTTTATCCAAAGAAAATTCCAGTTCACTTTCCAACACTAAAATAAAAATTGTAAAAAATTAGTTAATTTTCTGCTAAATAGTCGAATTTGTAACCAAAAAGCATAACTTTTTAAGAATATTGTTAAATTTTCAACCAAACAGTTGCACTTTTGCCCAAGAAAAATGAAAATTCTACTGAAACAGGTGAATTTTGGAATCAAAAAGACAAATTTTCATCCAGAAAAAAACAGTTGAATTTTCATCCAAAGAGATTTCAATTGACTTTTCAATAAAAAAATAGGAATTTAAAAAAAAGTAAATTTCGTAGGACTAGTTTAATTTTCAATAAAACAGTTTTATTATTTCTAAGAAAGAAGCAGTATTTATACTGAAAAAGACGAACTTTTAAATCGAAAAGACAATTTTTCAGAAAAAATATTTTTCAACCAAAAAAGAATTCAATTGACTTATCATCAACAAAATATGAATTTTATCAGCTGTTAAATTTTTAACATAATTGAACTTTCATAATAAAAACTGAAAACTCATAAAATAATCTTCAGGGGAAGTTTTTTCGCGGATTTGCAAAAATTACGTGCCCCCCCCCCCCTGAGCTATTTCGTAATTTTACGTAAGGTTGACTAATTTTGCATTTTCTTGTTCATTAATATTCAAATACCGCAGGATTTTTAATCTTGTAATATTTTTAACATAAAATCTTTTATACACGGAATAAAATATTCTTTTTGACACAAATTAAAAAATTTTAAATTTATTAATTTATTTAAAACAAAAACATGTATTTTCTACAGTAAAATATGCGCTTTCGACAAAATACTTACATTGTCTAAAAAAGAATTAAATTTTAAACATAATAGTTGAATTTGTAACCTTTAAAGATAAATTGACAACAAAAAAGTGTCATAAGAAACTAAAAATTTTTAAACCAAAGGCGAATTTTGAAAAAAATAAGGATTTTTCACTCAAAAAAGAAATAAAACTTTATGTAAATTGTTGAACCTTAAAATTAATTTTAAACAAAAAAAGGCTTTAAAACTAAACGGTTAAATTACCAAGCAATGTAGTTTAACTTTTACCCAAGTAGTTAAATTATCAATTAAAAAGATTAATTGTCAACAAAATAGTTATACTTTTAACCAAAGAGAGGAATTTTTAAATAAAAATATAAATCTATAAGAACAAAAAAATTATTTCTTAACAGAGTGCATCAACGAAATCCTTCAAAGGAAATGCCTGCATGCTCAAGGAAAGAAGAAGAATCTTTAACCAAAAAGTTGAATTTTCATTTAAAAAAAGGGATATTTCTAGTAAAACAGATGAATTTTTAAATCAAAAACATAAATTTAAAAAACTTTTCAAGATCAAAATATGAATTTCTAAACAGAAAATAAGTTTTTACGAAAAATTCGAATTTTCAATCTAAAAAGACGATTTTTCAACCAAAAAGGATGACTTTTAAAACAAAATTCTTAAATTTTCTAACTATTAGTAGCATTAGTATAAAAAAATAAAATTTCTCTTAAAACAGATGAATTTTTTTTAAGAAAAAAATTTTTCTAATTAAATTTTCACCCGAAAAATGTTCCAGGTGACTTTCAAGATAAAAATATGAATTTTTAAACAGGAAATAAGTTTCTCCGAAAAAATTTAGTTTTCAATCCAAAAAGACGATTTTTTTCAAAACAGTTTAATCTAATTTCTAATTAAAAAAAAAACAAATTTTCAAAAAATAGTTAAATTTTCATGCTGAATATATTCCAATTCTCTTTTTAACACCAACATATTAAATTTAAACAAAAAATATATTTCCTGCAAAATAGTTAAATTTTTATAAAAACAACAGAATACTTTTAATCAAGAAAGATGAAATTTGTTTTAAATAGATGAATTAAAAAATAAAAACATTTAACAAATAGTCAAAGTTAATTGTTAATTTTTTGCCGAACTATTAATCAGAATTGTAATTTTTTAGCAAGACTGTTAAATTTTTAAGACGAATGGTTTGTACAAAAAAGGATGAATTTTTAACAAAATAGTTAAATTCTCTACTAAATACTTGCATTTTTATCCAATAAAGATAACATTTTTTACTAGAACAGATTTATTTTTATTAAAAAACGATATTTCAGATCATTTTTCAACAAAACAGTAGAAAAATTTTGTGAAAACAGTTTAATTTTCTGTTTAAAAAGATTCCAATTGACTTTTCACGATCGATATATGAATTTTTAAACAAAAAATAAGTTTGTTTTCAATTAAAAATGATAAAAATATAGAAAATTATTTGAATCCTCTATTAAACAGTTGTATTTTTAATTGTATCGAAGAAAGATGAAATTTATGCTAACACAAAGAAATTTTTAATAAAAAACGATACCCTTTTTTTAAAGTTGAACTTTCACCCAGAAAAGATTCAGCAGTTTTGGAACATTAAAATATGAATTTTAAATAAAAAGTATGTTTTTTAAAATAAAAAGTATGTTTTTTAACAAAGAAATTTAACGGTCAACCAATAATTTGGATTTTTATTCAATAAAGACAAAGTTTCTCTTAAAATAGATGAATTTTTAATTAAAACCAAAATTTTCCAAACAAAGGCGAATTTCCACGTAGAAAAGATTTCAGTTCTCGTTTCAACATCAAAATATTAAATTTAAACAAAGTCTGACTTTAAAAAAAAAAAAAAATGTAACATTTTTATCCAAAGAAGACTCCAGCCAAAAAGTACGACTTTTGAACATTATTCTTAACTTTTCAATTTAACAGTTGCATTTTCGTCAAAGTGAAATGATAATTCTAATAAGACAGGTGAATTTTTAAATCAAAAAAACGAATTTTCAGAAAAAATATTTTTCATCCAAAAAAGATTTCTGTTCACTTTTCAGCAGCAAAATGCGAATTTTAAAAGATCTACATTTTTAACACAAAAAGACGAATTTTTAACAGTACCGTTGAATTTTCAACCAAAAAGGATTTCTTTGGAACGAAATTGTTAAATATTCAACCAAATATTTAAATTCATAACTCAAAAGATAAAAACTAAAAAGTTTAAAAAAAAATTTTAAAAAACATAACTCAAAATTTTTGCAAATTACCAAAAATTACATCCATGAGTGAAGGACTCTCTTCCCCTACCTTAAAAAATCGCAACTACCCCCCCCCCCCCATTATCTGTTACGTAATTTAAGTACGGTCCCTAAGCTACCATTGAAAGAAGAATCTCTTTTCAGAAATACACATTTTTATTATTATTACATTACTATTGTCATATTATTTTCAATTCATATTTCGAAGTCGATTTTTTTCTATTTTTGTCATTGTTAATTTTCAACTTTTTTATGACGCCTGTTTTCCGGCAATAATGCTTTTCTAGTGCAAGCGTGTATGCTTGAAAATCAAAGTGTAGGCGCTCGCTTACAAATTAATATCGCCGCAAAAAATCAAGACCCCTGACTTTAGAAGGCTGTTACTCCGCAGGAAAAAATGTGAGGATGTTATAATAATAATCACACGAATCCGCTAAGTTTTCTGAATAAAATGGTGTTACTCTTATTTGCGTAAAAGATTTTTGTTTAGACCTATTTAACAAAATACTAAGTAAAATTGCTGTTGTGAGGCCCTTAACTTTCACATGACCCCAAAGGTAAGAAAATGTTGGAAAAAATTTGAAAAAAATCTGGAGTGTCCCACAACATGTTTAGAATGCAGTAGAGACCTTTAAATTTATAAATATTTTTAAAAATGCTTGAAAAGCTGATTTTTTAAATATTTTTAAATTTTAAGGTCTCTACTGCATTCTAAACATGTTGTAGGACACTCCAGATTTTTTTCAGATTATTTCCAACCTTTTCTTATCTCTGTGGTCATGTTAAAGTTAAGGTGTGTCAGCAATGGGTCTCACGACAGCATTTTTACTTATATTTTGTTTAATAGCTCTCGAAGAAATTTTTTTACGCAACTTAGAGAAACGCCATTTTGTTCAGAAAACTTAGCGGATTCATGTGATTGTTATTAGAACCTCCTCACATTTTTTCCTGCGGAGTAATTGCCTTCTAAAGTTAGGGGTCTTGATTTTTTGTGTCGATGTTAGCAAGTAATAATTTAATATATAAATAAAAAAATGTATTTCAAAAAATACTGAATATTTAATAGTGCTAATATATTTTTTTTATTTTCAGTCTCAATCGAAAAATGAAGGTTGGGATGCGCTGAAATTTTGCATAAGACAAGAAATGAAAGCACCTTAAAAATTTGCAACTTCTTTCTCCTTTGTACAAACCGATCCTATGCATGGGCCAGTATAATATTAAGTTTATTATTACTAATTTTTTTTTAATGCTCGTTATGTGTTACAAGATTTTTTTTAAACTACTTGTGTGCATTTAAATCATTCAAACGGATTACATAGAATTAAGGCATTATTGTTAAAAAAATGTCCTAAGAAGCTATGCGAGATTATTATATTTATTGCGAAATAATTTATTAAAAAATAACGCCAAACGACTCTATGTGATAAAAAGCAGGAAGAAATAAACCAACGTTTATATTTTTAGTTTCTAGTCTGAGACTCAGTTAAAGCATACTTATATTATAATGTAAATAAAAATCAACGAATAGTACATGCAGATTATTTATGTTAACAATTTGCAAATTTAAATGTTTAGATGCACAATATAATTGCACAAAGTTAAGCATTGTTATTAATAAAATAAAATAGTTCAATCTGTCTGCTTCTATTTATATTAGTACCAGGGTGGCTGCTGGACCGGGAAAACCGGGAAATCCGGGAACTGGGTGACCGTTTTAATAGAAAAAAAAAATTCCCGGTCATTTCCAGGTTCGCAAACATTTTTCTCGGTTAATAAAATTTAAAAAATCAAACTTTTCTAAAACATTTTGCACTTTAAGGCAATAAAAAATAAACAACAAATTAAAGGACTTAAAGTGGAAGTCTTGAATTTTAAACTTTTAAAATTGAAGTTTAAAAGTTTTTCAATACTAAAGTTTTGCATTCAAAAATTTGAACATTCATAAATTGTAGAGTTCAAAGATTTAGATTAACCTCCGGAAACATTACTCCACGTTAACATTTTCAATACTCTAAATTAAAGAATCCACTAATGAACTTTTATAATTTTTAAAATTATATTACTAAGTTATTTTGGGCTAGAAAAATTTAAACATTTAAATTTTTAACGTGAAAGTTCCTAAATTAGTAGTTAAATCATTTTTATTTTCAATAGTTTAAGTATCCTTGAAAAGCTTTAAAATTTTATTTTAAATTCTTGAGAAATCTAGAAGTTATTTTTAACGTTTTTCAAATTTAAAAATTATTTTTGAAATTTTTTTAGAGCTTCTAAATAACTTTTGAAGTAAACTGAATTTGTTCTACAACTTTTAGAAAATGCTGCAAATTTTTTTTAAATTCCTTAAAATAACGATTTATGAATAACAATTGAACACTTATTATTTGTAGAAAAAATTAGGGAAAGTTCAAGAGATATTTAAAAGTTTTAAAAAGATTCAAAATTAATTTAGAACTTGAAATCATTTTAAATAATTTAAACGAAGTCTGTCTGCCCACAAAATTTGGCTATTCGTACAGAAATTTCTGTACAAATACCCAAAACCTAATTTAAAATAAAAGGCAAATTAAAGGTCAAAAATAATAAAACATCTTTTTTTATAAACGCAAGGAAAATTAAAATTGAATTTTCATTTTATAAAATTATTTTAACAGAATATTTAAAAAGATTTATGAGATTTCCAAAATTTTCAAAAAAGACCTTGAAAGATTTTAAGGCTTTTTTTTAAATTGCAAGATTTTCTAAAAATTTTAGTAAAATTTCTATTCATTTTAAAATATGTTTATAAGTACTGAAAAAACTTTTCAGACACTTCGTTTCAATTACTTGATATCAGTTTAAATTTTTAATCAATTTCGAATCTTTTCAAAACTACAAATAATAAGTGTTCAATTATTATTTATAAATCAAAATTCAACAATTCCGCATACTAATAAAACGTTTTTAAATACAACAATAAAAATAGTAACGTTCAAAGTGTTAAAGTTTTTCAATTTACTCTTCTTAAATTAACAGTCAAATATTGCTAAATATTATTATTTTCTTAAATAAAAATTTCAAATTAAAAGGATTAAAAAATTATTAATTTAGATTAAAACAATATTTTCAATTTAATTAAAGCCTTTAATTACGAATATATTATTATTAAATTATTTTTTAGTTGAAATAGTGTATATTCACATTTTTTTAAATTACTGAGACTTTCAAATTGAAACATTGTTCAGATTTTAATAATTAAAGTACAGATCCATTTTTAAAAGTATTTATTTATTTATTTATATTTACAGTTGATGCAATAAAACTCAAAAAATTTCGAAAATCGCATTGTAAACTGAATGGTATCATAATTGAAAAAGATTTCCCGGTCAAGAAATAAAGTCCCTATCATTTCCCGGCTTTTCCCGGTTTAGATAATTATCGGTAATTTCCCAGTTTTCTCAGTTTCATGGTCCGGTGGCCACCCTACGGGAAATGGGCGGGAATTTTTCAAAACCGGGAAATACCGGGAAACGAGAGTGAATTTATTTTTTGACCGGGAATTTTAGAAATATTTAGACAAAAAAAATGTTTTAAATTGGATTTAAACAGTTTTTTAAATAATTAGTTGAATGGCTACCTTTTTTAATTATGCTATTATTCAGTTAATATGCGAAATTGAAAAATATTTTGCTTAAAAAATTTTCCATTTTAGATTTTTATTTATAAACTTACATTTTTAATGCAAGCAACTTTAAAACTCTGTCTTGAAAAATTGAGCAATTAAAAACTTGAAGCGTTTGAATTTGAATTTTTTTATTAAAAGAAATTTTTTTTTAATAATTAAGCAAAATAAATACAGACATTTTTTAATGGATAGGTATGTTAAGTATTACCAAGTGAACAAAAAACGATTTGAGAAAACGATTTTAAATCAGTTCAAAATTTAAAAATTTTCAGATTTTAACGTTAAAAATCAAACGGTTTGAAACTTTATCAACTATTTTCAACTTAAAAATAACTTCGTAATAATATATTCTTAATTGAAGGATATGAAAAACGCACGATATGAAAAAAATTCAAGACAGGAAAAATGTTTCTTTTTACATACCCTACAAGATTATCACAACGACTTTTTTAATTTTTTTTAGAAAATCGAAAATTCAAATTTTGAGAGCATAAAAAATAATGGAAAATCAAAAATTATATTTTTTATTCAACTATATTCACAGTATTTCAAAGATTCTCAATTATCCCAGGAACTCCCATCTAACACAACGACAAATTCGAGTGCGAAGCACGAGATACATGATGAGAATTTGTTCGTTAAAGCCGAAGGAGCTTTAACTAAAGAGAATTCACTATCATCAAATTACTTTGTCGATGGTTTCACCTTTAGTTTAAAAAAATTTTTGGGAATATACAAAGACCGAGCGCGAAATGGAATTGAACTTTCTTTTAATATATTAATAGCGAAAAAGTATCAGCTTACACATTTTTTCATGAAATATTTGTTAAAGTTGAAAAAAATTGGGAATAAATTAGAAAGTTTACAATTTTTTCGATTAGCATCGTGACTGTTCAAAAAAACTGTCCAGCAGTTTTTTTTCGTTCAGCAGAGAGCAAGTCTCAAAAACATATTTTTTCTTCAAGAAAATAAAAATTCCAGGACCATAAGTAAAATTTAAGGACTTTTCCAGGTTTTCAATGATTTCCAGGAAATTAATAGGCAAAACGTAATTTGTTATGTTTGACTTTGTCTTCCTAGTTTCTTATGTTCGTCCAAAAACGTACATGTACATTAGGGTGGCTCAAAAACGCTTCTTTTTTTTAGAGGGCAACGACCCCCCCCCTCCCCCATTTCATGGGGGAAAATCACTTTTTTGAGTTTTGGAATAATTTTTTAGGGTTTGAAAAATGTGACGGCAAAGTATAGGGAATTGTAGAGAATTATCCAATAAATAATTTCATTTATCAGACATATGGGTTTGACACACCTAACACGCCCTTATGAGTACCTGAAAACTTCCCTTAAAACCAAAAACATCAATTCTTCATGAAATCAACCTTTTTGAGGAATGTATTGTGATCTTTGATTACTTAAAATTATTAATATTGTTCTAGTGGAATATTTTTTATCATTGGGTAAATAATTTTTGATTATTTAAATAAATGGAATTTGTTTAAATATTTTTTTTTTCGAAAATTTGTTTTTTCCCCCCTTAAGATTATTACTATTAGTCCAGTGGAACATTTAATAACAAAGGTTCTTTAATTTTCAATTGTTTAAACAAATGGAATTTTTATTACATTATTTTTTTATTACCTTTCAATTATTAAAAAAATTAATTTGTTTAAATAATTTCTTTTCCATTTTTTAAAAATAAAACTATTACTGTGGGTCTAGTGGAAAATTTATCAAAATTGGTTACTTAATTTTTCATTATGTAAACAAATTATTAGTTAAATAGTATTATAAGTTGAAAATAAATAATGATTGATTGTTTCAATAATTAAAAATATTTGAAAATAAGTCTTTGTAACTTGATAAATATTCTACTAAACCAATAGTAATAATCTTTATGAAAAAAAAATACAAAAAAATAAAATTAATCAAACAATGTTCATAAATATTCCACTAAAGAAATATTAATAATTTTTTTTTAATTATTTAAACTAATTCTATTTGTTTAAACAATTTAAAATTGTTAACTAATGTTAATGAATATTCCACAAGACCAGAAGTAATAACTTTTAAGGAAAAACGAATTTACAAAAAAATTATGTAAACAAATTCCATTTGTTGAAACAATTAAAAATTAATGAACCAATGTTAATGAATATTCCACCAAAGTGAGTTATAATTTTAAGGGAAAAAGTGAATTTTCGAAAAATATTATTTAAATAAATTCCTTTTGTTTAAATAATTTCGTTTCCTATTTTTTAAAAGAAAACTTTTACTGCGGGTCTAGTAGAATATTTATGAATATTGGTTCATTAATTTTTCATTATGTAAACAAATTATTAGTTGAATAGTATTATTAGTAGAAAATAAATAACAGTTTATTGTTTCAATAATAAAAAAATATTTGAAAATTAATTTATGTAACTTAATAAAAATATACTGCCATTTCAACGAATTTTTGAGAAAAAAAAACATTTTTGCACAAATGTGATTTGTTTAAATAATGAAAATTAATGAACCAATGTTGTTAAATATTCCACTAAACCAATAGTAGTAATTTTTATTTAAAAAATACAAAAAAATAAAATTAATCAAACAATTTTCATAAATATTACACTAAAGAAATATTAATAATTTTTAATAAAAAATTTGTTTAACAAATTATATTTGTTTAAACAATTTAAAATTATTAACTAATGTCAATAAATATTCCATTAGACTAATAGTAATAATTTTTAAGGAAAAACGACTTTACAAAAAAAATTATTTAAACAAATTCAATTTGTTTCAAGAATCAAAAA